>ONZH01013867.1:0-45467 GCA_900303285.1 Rhinella marina
TTTGCACATTGCAAATGTCATCCTGTTTGATATGCCCAAATCTGGTGACAGAAACCCTTTAACCCGGAACCTATAGGTGAACCCAGAGCTACTCTCGCATAGCTTATACATTTTATGCCATACCTTGCCCACTTGCTGGGCAGGTACTGGCGGAATTTTACCCTCCCCTTGAAATGTACCAGGGACTCATCTATACAGATATTTCTTCTGGGGTCTACACTTCAGAAAACTTGGTGCTGAAGTGGTCAAGGATGGGCCTAATTTTAAAAAGCCGATCAAATGTTGGGTCACTTTGGGGTGGACACTTATCATTATAATGCAAAAATTTCAGAATAGAATCGAATCTATTCCGGGCCATGGCATTACTAAATATTGGAGTGTGGTACAAGACATCCACACTCCAATACTGTCTCATTTCTGCTTTTTTAACAAGCCCCATGTGCAGCACAAGCCCCCAGAGGATTTCATTTCTCTTACTGGGGTCCAACCAAGGGTCTTGCGTATGGCGCGATGTGGGGTTTTGGGGTAATAAACTGCTGGCATATAAATTTGTTTGGGCCATGATAAAATTTGACTGCACGGGCTTCACAGAAATTGATTTTTTCTAAATCTTTTTCAGTGAAGATTTAGTAATTTGAATTCCAGAGTTTCCCACAAACTCTTGAATTTGGGGCTAATAAACATCAGGGGATGGGGTCCATATGGGCTCACTCTGGGGGGTTGCCTCAGCTGTTGTTCTGGGGCGCCTTCTAGAGGGTCCTTCATTAGCAGAGGATGATGATGAGGGGTAGAGGAGTAGAGGAAAGTGGCATCCTCTTCTCCCTCACTGGCAGAGTCAGTATCAGAGGCAAGGATGGCGTATGCCTCTTTCTGCAGAGTACACTCATTGGATGATTGGGACATTTTTATTTTGTTGGAGTGTGATGTGTGAAACTTGTAAAACTTTATTTAGTGTGATGGGTGTGTGTTGTCTTTTCACATGTGAAGGGGTTTGTAATAGATTTGAAATAGAATTTAGAAAAAAGGGGGGGGGGCAGAATGAAAAAAAGGTCTTTTCTGTAAAAAAAAAAAAAAAAAAAAAAGAAGTCTTTACTGCAGAAAAAAAGGCTTTACTGCACAAAAAAAAAGTGCAGTGCAAAATGAGCAGATGCGATCAGTAATGGACACTACTGATCGGTGCTCAGTGGTTGCAAAATGCACGTACGCAGATGGTGCGTTCGTGCAAAATCCTAAACTGACACTAGCTGATATTTATATATATATATATGTATATATACCGTATTTTTCGCCCCATAAGATGCACTTTTTTCCACAAAAAATGGAGGAAATGCCCCTGCGTCTTATGGGGTGAATGCTAATGAGCGCTTCCATAATGGAAGCGCTCATTAGCACCGGAGGACAAGGAAGCTGTATAGACTCGGTACTTACCACTTCCTGGTCCTCCATTCGGCAGGGAGAAGAAAGAGCATGCGCGGAGAGCAGCGGCGTCGACAAGGAGCAGGAAAGGTAAGTGGATTTTTTTATTTTATTAGATCTGAGGCATTAGGGCTGGCATGAGGCTGGGGTCTGACATGGGGCTGACATGGGGCTGGCATGAGCCTGGGGGCTGACATGGGGCTGGTATGAGGCATGAGGGCTGACATGGGGCTGGCATGAGGCTGGGGGCTGGCTTGAGGCTGGGGGGCTGGCATGAGGCTGGGGGCTGACATGAGGCTGGGGGCTGACATGGGGCTGACATGGGACATGGAGCTGACATGAGGCTGGGGGCTGATATTAGGCTGATGAAGTGGAGCTGACATATGGCTGGGGGGCTGATATGAGGCTGCTGGGGGCTGATATGAGGTTGCTGGGGGGATGATATGAGGCTGCTGGGGGGCTGATATTAGGCTGCTGGGGGGGCTGATATGAGGCTGCTGGGGGGCTGATATGAGGCTGCTGGGGGGCTGATAGGAGGCATTATAGGGGCTGATGAGAGCATGGGGCTCTTATCTGAGGTCTGATTGGGGGTTATTCACATTGGGGTCTGATCTGAGGTCTTATTGGGGTCTTATCAACATTGGGGGTCTTATTAGGGCTGTCAGCTGAGGTCTGATTAACATTGAGGGTCTGATTGCTGGTCTGACCAGAGGTCAAATGAAAAAAAAAAATTCTTGTTGTCCTCCTCTAAAACCTAGGTGCGTCTTATGGGCCAGTGCGTCTTATAGGTCGAAAAATACGGTATACACACACATATATATATATATATATATATATATATATATATATATATATTAGAGTTGAGCGAACGTCCTCCTCACCCGACTGCAAATCAGTGGGGACGGATCCGTTTGGTATAACACACTCGTGTGTCATACCAAACAGATCCGCCCCCATTGACTTACAGTCAGGTGAGGACGGATCCGGATGCCTGCGGCCATGCGAGCGCAGGGGATCCGAGCGCTACAGTGCTCATTACGAGCACGTTCGCTCAACTCTAATATATATATATATATATATATATATATATATATATATATATATATATATTATATATCTAACTACCACTAACTGGATTTCTTTTTTCACTCCAAAAAATGTGCTGATGCAGCGGGAAGGGGTTAATAAGATCACTACCCCTCACAGTTCTGCCACAAGCCCTGGAAGCACACAGTCATTCTCCCAAAGGAGGGGAATGAACCCATATTATGCAGTAGTTATAGACCTATTTCGCTATTAAACATGCATATAAGGTGGTGGACTAAGGCACCAGCTGGGAGGCTGAGCTCTATTCTCCCTAAAATAATTTACAAAGAGCAGACTGGGTTTATGAAGGGGAGAAAAGGTAGAGACATTGGGTGAGATTTATCAAAACTGGTGTTTCCATATGCCAGCCTTGATCTCCCTCCACTGGCATGAGATGCGACTAACTTATTAAGAGATTGAGTTCTACCCCTTTTTCACCACTTTGGAAAAGTGGAGAGAAGCCTAAAAAGTCACATTGCGTGTGCCATAATATGCAACTTTTTTCCCCCACAATTTTGGCACAATCTGTTTCGGAATTGTCCCTCACTACCTCTAGAGTTATAAGATTAATAGACTACATCAGAAAACATAGAAATAACACTGGTTATTCTTGACACAGATGCTAAGAAGGCTTTTGACAGGATCAGTTAGGCTACTTTCAGACCTGCGGCGCGGGGCTCCAGCAGGCTGGTCCGGTGGGTGAACAGCCCGCCGGATCCGTGCTGCCGCAGGTGCACGTGTGGGTCCGGAACTGCACTCCGGCCCCATTCACTGTAATGGGGGCAGGCCGCGGATCCAGCCGCAGAATGGTAACCCCTGCTGAGAAGCAGCCGGAAAGAAAATACAACATACAACACCAAAAATTTAAAATGTTACTGTATATCTTTTTGTTTGAAGCCTGAAATGTGGCAAAAGGTTTAAAAGTTCCAGGGGGCCAAATACTTTCGCAAGGCACTGTATATGGGCCGATTGATAATTTCAGTAAATCTGAAGCACTTAATGTATTGCTTCTGAACCATACTGTATGTATGGTAATAGGAAAGTTTTCTTTCTTCTGGCCAGAAGGTTCTACTAAATATTTTGGTATCTACCAAAGATGGCTAGAAGGCTGGAGGAGTGTTTAAACTAGGGACTGGGGGGGAGGGTAACTACATTATAGGAGGGGAAGATAGTGCAGATAGAGACCTGGGGCAAGGTAATGGAACTGGGGGAGGAATGGAAGGAAGAACTAGAACAGATCAGAAGGAAAGGTGTAGGGTAAGAAATATACATCAACCTCTTAATTGTATGTACACTAATGCCAGAAGCCTAGCTAATAAAACTGGTGAACTGGAATTAGTGATGTGTGAGGAGGACTATGACATAGTGGGAGTAACTGAGACATGGCTGGATGATAGCTATGACTGGGCAGTTAATGTACAGGGTTACAATCTTTTTAGAAAGGATCGTCAAAACCGGAGAGGGGGAGGGGTCTGCCTTTATGTAAAGCCATGCCTAAAGCCCACACTCCGGGAAGATATAAGTGAGGGACATAAAGATGTGGAGTCACTGTGGGTAGAAATAAATGGAGCCAAAAACAATAATAAAATACTAATAGGGGTTTATTATAAACCACCCAATATATCAGAGACCACAGAAAATCTACTTCTAAATGAAATAGAAGAGGCGGCAAATCATAATGAGGTCGTTATTATGGGGGACTTCAACTACCCAGATATAGACTGGGAAACTGAAACCTGTACATCTCATAAAGGAAACAGGTTCTTGGAAATAACCATAGACAATTACCTTTCCCAACTGGTTCAGGACTCCACTAGAGGGACGGCCATACTGGACTTAGTATTAACCAATAGACCTGACAGAACAACAGGTGTGCAGGTTGGGGGACACCTGGGAAACAGTGACCATAACATAATAACCTTCCAATTGTCATTCAAAAGAGCGTTTCTTCAGGGAGGAACAAAAATACCAAACTTCAAAAAAGCAAAATTTTGCCAACTAAGAGAGGCCATAGGCCTAACTAACTGGGACAAAGTCCTCAAAAATAAAAATACAGCCACAAAATGGGATATTTTTAAAAGCATCCTAATATCTAATTGTGAGAGGTACATACCTTATGGGAATAAAAGGTTAATGAACAAGAAAAAACCAATGTGGATAAATAGAACTGTAAAGAAAGCAATAAATGACAAAAAGAAAGCATTTAAATCACTAAAACAGGAGGGGAGTGAGGAAGCATTGAAAAACTATAAGGAAAAAAAATAGAATATGTAAAAGACACATAAAAACAGAGATTAATCGCCAAAGAGAGTAAAACTAACCCTAAAATGTTCTTCAATTATATAAATACTAAAAAGTATAAACCTGAAGGTGTCGGCCCCTTACAGAGTAATGAGGGGGGAGTAGCAGAGAGCGATGAGGAGAAAGCGAAGCTACTAAATTACTTTTTCTCCACTGTATTCACTGAGGAAAATAAAATGTCAGATGAAATGCAGAGTATAAAAGTAAATTCCCCTTTAAAAGTGTCCTCTCTGACCCAGGAAGAGGTGCAGCAACGTCTTAAAAATATTAAAATAGACAAATCACCAGGACCGGATGGCATACACCCCCGTATCCTAAGAGAATTAAGTAATGTCATCGACAGACCCTTATTTCTGATATTTAAGGACTCTATACTGACGGGGAGTGTTCCACAGGATTGGCGCATAGCAAATGTGGTGCCAATATTCAAAAAGGGTCCAAAAACAGAGCCTGGAAACTGGGGGCCGGTAAGTTTAACTTCTGTTGTGGGTAAACTGTTTGAAGGTTTTCTGAGAGATGCTATCTTGGAGTACCTCAATGAAAATAAGCAAATAACTCCATATCAGCATGGCTTCATGAGGGATCGGTCATGTCAAACCAATTTAATCAGTTTCTATGAGGAGGTAAGTTCTAGACTTGACCGCGACGACTCAATGGATGTCGTATATTTGGACTTCTCCAAAGCGTTTGACACGGTACCACATAAAAGGTTAGTATACAAAATGAGAATGCTTGGCCTGGGAGAAAATGTCTGTATGTGGGTAAGTAACTGGCTTAGTGATAGAAAACAGAGGGTGGTTATTAACGGTACATACTCAGATTGGGTCACTGTCACTAGTGGGGTACCACAGGGGTCTGTATTGGGTCCTATTCTCTTCAATATATTTATTAATGATCTTTGCAGAAAGCTTACACAATAAAATATCAATGTTTGCAGATGACACTAAACTATGTAAAGTAATTAACACAGAGGAGGACAGTGCACTGCTACAGCAGGATCTGGATAGACTGGAGGCTTGGGCAGAAAAGTGGCAGATGAGGTTTAACACTGACAAATGTAAGGTTATGCATATGGGAAGGAATAATGCAAGTCACCAGTACATACTAAATGGTAAAGCATTGGGTAACTCTGACATGGAAAAGGACCTAGGAATTTTAGTGAAACAGCAAACTAAGCTGCAGAAACCAGTGTCAGACAGCTGCTGCCAAGGCCAATAAGATAATGGGTTGCATCAAAAGAGGCATAGATGCCCGTGATGAGAACATAGTCCTGCCACTTTACAAATCACTAGTCAGACCACATATGGAGTACTGTGTACAGTTCTGGGCTCCTGTGAACAAGGCAGACATAGCAGAGCTGGAGAGGGTTCAGAGGAGGGCAACTAAAGTAATAACTGGAATGGGTGGACTACAGTACCCAGAAAGATTATCAAAATTAGGCTTATTCACTTTAGAAAAAAGATGACTGAGGGGAGATCTAATAACTATGTATAAATATATCAGAGGTCAGTACAGAGATCTCTCCCATGATCTATTTATCGCCAGGACTGTGACTGTGACGAGGGGACATCCTCTGCGTCTGGAGGAAAGAAGGTTTGTACATAAACATAGAAGAGGATTCTTTACGGTAAGAGCAGTGAGACTATGGAACTCTCTGCCTGAGGAGGTGGTGATGGTAAGTTCACTAAGAGAGTTCAAGAAGGGCCTGGATGTATTTCTGGAGGGTAATAATATAACAGGTTATAGTTACTAGAGATGGGTCGTTGATCCAGGGAGTTATTCTGATTGCCTGACTGGAGTCGGGAAGGAATTTTTCCCCCTAAATTGAGGAAAATTGGCTTCTACCTCACAGGGTTTTTTTGCCTTCCCCTGGATCAACTTGTAGGAAAACAGGCTGAACTGGATGGACAGATGTCTTTTTTCGGCCTTACAAACTATGACTGTCTGGGATGAATGGAGAAGATAAGACTGTAGATTGTAAGCTCTTGTAGGCTGGGTCCTCTCCTCCTCTGTACCAGTCTGTTAAGTTTCTTCTACCTTCCAAGAGATTCCACAGAATTGTATAACCTTAACTACTTTTCACTTCTTGCCGACATTCAGAATCAATTACATTCACTAAAAATCCCTTGCTGTGGATGGGCCATACAAATTGGATTAAATCTTTTATAATAATTTACTTTATTCAAACTATTTCCATCTGGATCCCTAAATGCCTCTTCCACTAGGTCAGGAGGTAATTCTCTGGGATGGAGATCACCCAGTACTGTCATATTGGGGTCTGTATTGTAAGATGCATCTTGGAGGCCTTGGCCTCCCTGATATTTATTTCTACTCCTGTGCCAATCATATGTGTCAGTGGTTATCACTAGTCACAAATCCAGACTTCAATCTATATATAACACTAGAGCTTCACTCCATGTCTTCAGTTAAGAAACAAGCCATGTAAGGCTTAGTCAAGCACTCTCCTTTGACAAAATATTAAAACTCTTTTATAAGAGGTACCATTTCAGCATGGCAGTTTCTAGGGAATTTTACCAACAGGGCGAACATTAAAAAAGCGCCCCCCCCCAATCAAATAACACTGACCTAAACAATGTTGCATAGCATGCACAGCTCAGTAGCCACAACAATGAACAGGCTCAGATGACCACCCTCATGCTCAGATCACTGCCTCATACTCAGATGACCACCCTCATGCTCAGATCAGCGCCCTATGCCCAGATCACCGCCCCATGCCCAGATCACCGCCCCATGCCCAGATCACCGCTCTTCCTCAGATCACCCCCTCATGCTCAGATCACCCCCTCATGCTCAGATCACCCCCTCATACTCAGATCACAGCCCATGCTCAGATGACCCCCTCATGCTCAGATCACTGCCCATGCTAAGATAACACCCTCATGCTCAGATGATCGCCCACGCTCAGACGACGGTCGTTCCATGTTCATTTGACATAGGGGAGATCTGATCATGGAGTGCCTGATTTTTAATGTGTTAGGTGAGCACTGAGGGTGGTTATGGGGGTTATTTTGAGGGGGTCTGGTGTAGGGTTGAGCGATATACCGTTGTTCATGATATACCGCGGTTTTAAGAAACGGCGATATGGCGATATCACCGTTTCCTAAGAACCGCGGTATTTAATGACGTGCGACCGCTCCTAAAATGTCTATGTCCAGCCGCCTGCTTACATGTCCACAAGCGCAGCGGCCGCATCCTTCTTGCTCTGTGCTTCCCCGTGACCCCGCCCACCGACATCTGGAAATGGCCGCGAGCACGAGCCACACGGCCAACATCAGCAGGCAGTGAGGGAGGCTAAGCCAGTCTCTCACGGAGTTCTGGTCCTGGCCTCCACAGTCCAAGGCGGAGGAAGTGCGACAGCTGAACATGAGGCAAGATGAATAAAGGTCTATATCTGTCAGGCTTATCAGCGGCCCCTCAGAGTATCAGAGTCCCATCAGTAGAAGCCCCATACAATATAATGTCTCCCTGTTGCCACCATACAGGAGCAACAAGGGGACATTATACTGTTGGGGGTGGGGTAAAATTATTGCCCCATGCAGTATAATGTCACCTTGGTCCCAGCCGCCTCATACAGTATAATGTTTTGTGGCCCCATACAGTATAATGTCACCTTGGCCCCAGCCGCTCCATGCAGTATAACGTCTCCTTGTGACCGCCCCATACAGTATAACGTCTCCTTGTGGCTGCCCCCATACAGTATAACGTCTCCTTTTGGCTGCCCCCATACAGTATAACGTCTCCTTGTGGCTGCCCCCATACAGTATAACGTCTCCTTGTGACTGGTCCCATACAGTATAATGTCTCCTTGTGGCTGCCCCCATACAGTATAACGTCTCCTTGTGGCTGCCCAATACAGTATAATGTCTCCTTGTGGCTGTACCCATACAGTATAACGTCTTCTTGTGGCTGCCCCCATACAGTATAACGTCTCCTTGTGGCTGCCCCCATACAGTATAACGTCTCCTTGTGGCTGCCCCCATACAGTATAACGTCTCCTTGTGGCTGCCCCATACAGTATAACGTCTCCTTGTGGCTGCCCCATACAGTATAACGTCTCCTTGTGGCTGCCCCATACAGTATAATGTCTCCTTGTGGCTGCCCCATACAGTATAATGTCTCCTTGTGGCTGTACCCATACAGTATAATGTTCCCTTGTGGCTGCCCCATACAGTATAACGTCTCCTTGTGGCTGCCCCATACAGTATAATGTCTCCTTGTGGCTGCCCCATACAGTATAATGTCTCCTTGTGGCTGTACCCATACAGTATAATGTTCCCTTGTGACTGCCCCAAACAGTATAATGCCTCCTTGTGGTCCCCATACAGTATAATGTCTCCTTGTGGCTGCCCCATACAGTATAATGTTTCCTTGTGGCTGTACCCATACAGTATAATGTCTCCTTGTGGCTGTACCCATACAGTATAACGCCTCCTTGTGGTCCCCATACAGTATAACGTCTCCTTGTGGCTTCCCCATACAGTATAACGTCTCCTTGTGGTCCCCATACAATATAACGTCTCCTTGTGGCTGCCCCATACAGTATAACGTCTCCTTGTGGCTGCCCCATACAGTATAACGTCTCCTTGTGGCTGCCCCATACAGTATAACGTCTCCTTGTGGCTGCCCCATACAGTATAACGTCTCCTTGTGGCTGCCCCATACAGTATAACGTCTCCTTGTGGCAGCGCCCATACAGTATAAAGTCTCCTTGTGGCCACCCCCATACAGTATAACGTCTCCTTGTGGCAGCGCCCATACAGTATAAAGTCTCCTTGTGGCCGCCCCCATACAATATAATGTCTCCTTGTGTCCCCCATACAGTATAATGTCTCCTTGTGGCCCCAAGTCTTTTTTTCTTCTAAATGGGTATTTATCGTGATATATATCGTTATCGCGATAAATTTCTTAATATCGTTATCGGGGGAACATTTTTTATATCGCCCAACCCTAGTCTGGTGAGGATTTGGGGATCTTATCATACTGCCCCCCCCCCATGATGGTATTTTAATAATAAAAACAAAAAAACCTCGCTCCTCCAGGCATTTACCTTGCCCACAGGACCTTGGCGCTTTCTCCTCAGTCAGGTCATAGTTGAAAGCGCAGCTGGGAGGAGCCAGGAAGGAAAGCTGGCCTCCCTTGCGATCCCCTGCCACTGCCAGCCGGAGGTAAATTAAAGCAGACGCAGCGCTTCCCTGCCAGCCGGCTGAGCCAGAGAGGTAATGTGATTAGCAGAGGCGTAGCTAGAGGTTCAGCACAAGGGGAGCGAAACATACTTGAGTGGGCCCCCCATTTAGTGGCTTCCCAAACGCACATTTCCAACTTCACAAGCATATACTACTAGTTGTACTGTTAAGTACAGTACAATAGACTTGCTACATACCCTAGTCTAAATACTCTACCACATAATGCAGTAAAATATAGGAGTACTAGGAGAAAAAAACAAGGGGACTCCTACGTTAAAGGAAACCTGTCCCCAGTTTTTACATCACTAAACTAACAGTCCCCTTCCCCCATCAGACCTCAGATCAGCTTAATGTGCCCCCATCAGACCTCAGATCAGCGTATTGTGCCGTCATCAGACCTCAGATCAGCATATTGTGCCGCCATCAGACCTCAGATCAGCAGAATGTGCCCCCATCAGACCTCAGATCAGCAGAATGTGCCCCCATCAGACCTCAGATCAGCAGAATGTGCCCCCATCAGACCTCAGATCAGCAGAATGTGCCCCCATCAGACCTCAGATCAGCAGAATGTGCCCCCATCAGACCTCAGATCAGCAGAATATGCCCAATCAGACCTCAGATCAGCAGAATGTGCCTCCATCAGACCTCAGATCAGCCCACCCAGCCACATAAGGTTAAAATAAAAACCTTTCTTACCTGTCCTGCGCTGCGGCTGCCCTCCGGTCCGGCGCTCCGCTCTCTTAACCTTATGTGGCTGGGTGGGCTGATCTGAGGTCTGATGGGGTCCCTACATACAAGTGAGCGTTTCCATAATGGAAGCGCTCACTTGTATTCGCTCCCCTGCGGCTGGCCACCACGGCGCCCCCCTCTTCTCCTTAAGACACGCGCCCCGGGCGATCGCACCCCTCGCCTGGTAATAGAAACGGCACTGCATTTCAGTATGGAACAAATTTAAAAGGGTTGGTCACTTTCTGGTTACTGTTGACCAGCGTGTTTGTAAGATGATTAAATGGTACCTATTAATATAGCCTGTCAAAATTCTGTGCCATTTTCTATATTTCTTTTGTGCTCTCCACACAGATCCTGTCCTTAAAATGGCTGCTGATGGATGGTCATGTGGTTAAAGGGGTTCTCCATGAATTAAGAAAATGAAAATGCCTAAATATTACATTATAAAAAAATATATTCCCAAATACCTTTCATTAGTTATAACAGCTCATTTTGTCTAATGAGCAATCATCTGGGGAAACAAAATGGCCGCCGTCCTATTACTACACACAAAACCTGTCCTAAACACACAGCAGGACAAGTTACTTCACAACACTGAGGTAAAGAGCTGCCTCATCCTCCTCTCTGCTCTATTTGTTTAGACTATGATCCTGAATACAGCAGATCTTTAGCTGAACCTATGGGGAATTTAGTTTAGTTTATTTAGAAGTACAGAGAGCATGGACAGGACAGACTGTGGTAATGGAGACTGCATACAAGAGCTGCTGCTCATCCACACCCCCACCCTCCTCTCTGTACTTCATGTCTCCTCATGAACTTTATTGCCACAGAGATTCAGCTGAAGATCTTATCAGCTATATTTAGGTTCCTAATCTCTGACAAGCAGAGCAGAGAGGAGGATGAGGCAGCTCTTTACCTCAGTGTTGGGTAGTAACTTGTCCTGCTGTGTGATTAGGACAGGGTTTGTGTGTACTAATAGGATGGCGGCCATTTTGTTTCTCCTGATGATTGCTCCCTGGACAAAATGAGCCGTTATAACTAATGAAAGGTATTTGGGAATATACTTATAATAATGTAATATTTAACTATTTTTATTTTCTTATATGAAATCTGTCACCAGGATAATCACTATTGAAGTAAAGCCATAGCCTAATAGGACTTAGTACCTTATTTCCAGATGTGCCTTTGTTCCAGCAATAGATGGTCTCTAGCTTCTGAAAATCCAGTTTATTTGGTATGCAAATGAGCCAGTAAGGTGCCCAGAGGGGCGTCACTCTTGCAGGAAGGAAACAAATCTTGGATACCACGGCACTCAATAAATAGATGAAGCAATATTCGCATCAAGATATTTTTATTGTATCCATCCAATTATGTCAGAGAAATAACAAGGGCCAACGTTTCGGTCAATAAAGACCTTGTTCACGGCCTATAGAATTAATGGTATACATTATATTAAGTATTATATTGAACATTATAGTACAGCTAGTACTTATAGCAAAATTGGAAATGGATGTAGTAGGGAAAAATTGAAATATACATTGATCACAATGATGTCATAGTTATAGCAAGGTGGATTGTATAGGTACATTTCATAAAGGTCAGAGGTGAACGTCCCAAGTTTGGAATATGGTGAGGACAATGGGGCAGAAGAGATGGTAATCAGAAGGTAAAACGGAGGCATACCTGCAATGGTGAAAGTATCGATAAGTAATATGACATACCTCATTCCCAATCCTGGTAAGTTTGTATGGAGGATCGCGAGTGAGAAGCGCGCCAATGCTCCCTAATGAAGGCAAAAAACGCGCGGGATGTGACGTAACGCCATGGCGCGCGCTGAAGAGACGCCGGGCCGGGAGAAGGGCAACGAGATGGGCAAAAGGTCCGTGACGTCACACCGTTATGCGCGCATGCGCAGTGACATGAGCAGGCGCCGGGCCGGGAGAAGGGCAAGAAAGCGGGCAAAAGGTCCGTGGCAGATCTAGGCGCAACTATGTCTATTATGTGTTCTAATAAATCAGGACCTCAAGTATTAAATAGCTAACTAGTAATACATTCACGCTAATTTGTAAAGCATACATGTAAAGCAGTAATAAAAGCTGTATTGTAATACATAATAAGGTCTGCAATAGAACTACTTCTTAGAACGGGAGAATCACCTGATTGAAACCACAGGACCTAGGGTATACTGTAAATGGCGCAGCGCATTGAGCAGCATTAGCTGCGCCATTTAGTTATAACGGCTCATGCGCTTTCTTGCCCTTCTCCCGGCCCGGCGCCTGCTCATGTCACTGCGCATGCGCGCATAACGGTGTGACGTCACGGACCTTTTGCCCGTCTCGTTGCCCTTCTCCCGGCCCGGCGTCTCTTCAGACCATCGCGCATGCGCGCGCCATGGCGTTACGTCACATCCCGCGCGTTTTTTGC
Organism: Rhinella marina; assembly: GCA_900303285.1. Lineage (NCBI taxonomy): Eukaryota > Metazoa > Chordata > Amphibia > Anura > Bufonidae > Rhinella > Rhinella marina. The sequence continues at coordinate 13,161 of ONZH01013867.1, forward strand.
CTTCATTAGGGAGCATTGGCGCGCTTCTCACTCGCGATCCTCCATACAAACTTACCAGGATTGGGAATGAGGTATGTCATATTACTTATCGATACTTTCACCATTGCAGGTATGCCTCCGTTTTACCTTCTGATTACCATCTCTTCTGCCCCATTGTCCTCACCATATTCCAAACTTGGGACGTTCACCTCTGACCTTTATGAAATGTACCTATACAATCCACCTTGCTATAACTATGACATCATTGTGATCAATGTATATTTCAATTTTTCCCTACTACATCCATTTCCAATTTTGCTATAAGTACTAGCTGTACTATAATGTTCAATATAATACTTAATATAATGTATACCATTAATTCTATAGGCCGTGAACAAGGTCTTTATTGACCGAAACGTTGGCCCTTGTTATTTCTCTGACATAATTGGATGGATACAATAAAAATATTTTGATGCGAATATTGCTTCATCTATTTATTGAGTGCCGTGGTATCCAAGATTTGTTCATGTATACCCATTACCACTGAGCACCAAAACATCTATAAGGAGTGCCGACCAACATCTCTTCTACTCTTGCAGGAAGGAGCCCAGGCACGCCTAGTGCCCAAACCCGCCCTCATGCTGGGAGCAGGGGAAAGGGGGCGGGGTTATGGCTTGGATGTGATGTGGGAGGTGTGCCTGGGCTTCTTCCTTCAAGAGTGACACTCCTCTGTGCACCTTACTGGCTCATTTGCATACCAAATAAACTGGATTTTCAGAAGATAGAAAAAATCTATTGCTGGAACAAAGGCACGTCTGGAAATAAGGTTTTAAGTGCTATTACACTATGGTTTTACTTCAGTAGCGATTATCCTGGCGACAGATTACCTTTAATTCCTGGAGAACCCCTTTAAGCAAATCATCTTCCTGTGATTTCTTCTCTGTTCAGATACACTGCACCTGCCAACTACTCTTGAAATGATGAGAGTTTAGTGTAGACGTAGTGTTTGAATAAAATAAAACAGAATATAAAAAATAGAAATACAGAAAATAGAGCAAAACACTAACAAGATTGCCTCAGCAAAACCAAATACCACAGTGCAGCACAAAATACTGGCGTCCGCTCTACAGTATGATACTGTATCATGGCTTTTCTAGATGTCATTCAAATTGTTAACCAGATGGTACAGAACTTCTTACTTTCTCCCTGGAACAAAACATACTTGAATCTTGCTGGCAATGACATGAAGATGTAGCAGTCTCCCATATCTGGTGGTGTTATCCGGGAATTACTGACTTCTGGAAAGCTACAAAATCTAATATAAATACATTTGCTCAACTTCTATCCAGATAGACTCTGCTCTTATCCTATTGTAGAAACTCTATCCCACATTTACACCCCACAAACCTAACCTACATACCCTCCTACTCACCACTGCCAAACTACACAAATGTGGCGCTAATCAGATGCACCCACTGTACGACAATGTGCCAATAAAGTGCAACTCATCCACGGAATGAAGCAATTGGACTATTAGAAACTGTTGTCTAGGGATTAGGGATAGATTTTTAAAAATTTAGAACCCTTGGAGAGACCCCCAAAAACCCAGTTACCATCACTGATGCCCCTCCCTAATACTGCCAAACATAGGACCTACACCAGACCAATGTTATACTGCCCTAGTCAATCTATGTACAACCTTAGTACAAATGCATAATTACCAAAAAATATGAGCACTAGTAATTTCCTTTATAAATTATAATTTTATTATGCATGATTAAAATAGTAGATAATTGTATATAACATGATACAGTAGGAAATACTAAAAAAACACTCCATCAATAACAATTCATCAAAAAGGCCCCCCTTATACAAGGTAAAAATACACTATCCCAAAACACCTATTGAAAAGCCGCAGTACAGAAAAGTATATCTTTAACAGGCAAAAATGGCATCAGTTCACATCAAAACATTATTGGAACATCGCCAATGTTGTAAAGTCAGGTACATGCAGCCTAATGTGATGAAGTAAGGATGGGAGAAGGAGCGCATCTATAAAGATAACATCACTAATAATTATCCATAATATACTGGAACCTACCCAGGGCCGTGGAGCGAGACTGCAGGCATTTCCACCTCTACGCACGTTTCGCATAATTCGCTTCGTTAGGAGGAGAGCTAGTACAAATGCAGCAGATAATGTTAGATATAAAGATCAAATTAACACCCAGATTTGCACCCTGTTTCTATGTTTCCCCTCCACTCCCCCTATTCTTCTTGCAGCTTTACAAAGGAACAACCATGACATTGGCTGATGTTCCCTATGTAAGGCTACAAATTGTTCCCTTTTTCATGGCATGTTTATCACTGGAATTACTTACTTATTGTAAAGCTTTCTCTATTTTCTTCAATAAAGAGAGAATAAACACAAACATGTGACCACAGTTTCAAATAAGATACAGCTTCATAATAAAAAAAAAAATACTAGTTATCTGTGATGCTATGAGAGCCACCCTTACCATGGGTCTACTGTACTGTTCTCCCAACATTATACGAGTAAGGAACTGTACACCCACGCTCAGGTTAGAACTCGCAGCATTTTGGATTACCATGATGTAGTGAGTTTGGATCCAAGGAGCCATGGTTGATCGGGAAGGTGGCCCTCACATGGACTGTTTTTTCTGGACCACACTCACCCATGTAAAATTAGCCTAATAATTTTATATAACCTCTTGGAAATATAAATAATTCAAACAGAATGCAATCAATTTATCCATTGACAATATTTTTCCATGTAATGTTCTTCCCGTATTGACTATTAAATGAGTACATCCATTTGGTACAATCGTCCACATGAATATATTGCAGACCATGTTTTTGACAAGAATAAAGGATTCTCTGCAATTACCAGTCCACATCACCGGAGACCCCAAATTGGGAAGTACAGAACCATATGGAACAACCATCCACTTCAAAGTTTCAAAAAGATCCATGTTCATATATGAGGTGCCCAGAATGTCCAATACGCCAGACTAGACTGCTAAGTTAATTCAGACCCATCTCTGGTAAAGATGTAACCGAATTATGAGAGAACAGTAGCAAGATGCCCCCTAGGGTAACAGTTGTGGAAACCACCAGGGCCGGCTCATATATAAAGTATACAGGAGTGGAACTGCTACAGGGCACTATTGCTTAGTTCAGGGTCTGTCACCAGCTGCAGCAAAGGGGCTTGGCATACCCTACCATCTGACTCCTAAGTCCAGTGCTGAGATATTATTGCTGAGCGCTGGACAGAGGAGGCATAGTACTCACTAATTGGGACAATGTCCTCAAACATAAAAATGCAGCCACAAAATGGGATACTTTTAAAAGCATCCTAAACTCTAATTGTGAGAGGTAAGTACCTTATGGGAATAAAAGGGTGAGGAACAAGAAAAACAACAATGTGGATAAAGAGAAATGTAAAGGAAGCAATAAAGGACAAAAAGAAAGCATTTAAATCACTAAGGCTTCTTTCACACCAGTGTTTTCCCTTTCCGCTATTGAGATCCGTCATAGGGTCTCATTAGAGGAGGAAAACGCTTCAGTTTTGTTCCCATTGACAATGAATCACAAAACTGAACTGAAGGGAATGAAGTGTACCAGAACGCATTGTGTTCTGTTTCATTGTGTTCCCATGACGCACACAAAAGCGCAGCAATGGAGACAGATCCGTTTTCTGTGACACAAAAGAAAACGGATCCATCCCCCATTGACTAACAATGGTTTTAGAGATGGATCCGTCATTGCTGTGCTAAAGATAATACAACCAGATCCGATCATAGACGGTTGTATTATCAGAACAGAAGCGTTTTTGCTGATCCATGGCGGATCCAGCAAAAACGCTGGTGTGAAAGTAGCCTAAAAGGGGGTAGGAAGCAGTGAAACTATTAGGAAAAAAAAATATGTAAAAGATAAATAAAAAACCCAAACCGGAGAAATTGTGATTCATTGACAAAGAGAGTAAAACTAACCCTAAAATGTTCTTCAGTTATATAAATGGTAAAAAGTATAAATCTAAAGTTGTCGGCCCTTTACAGAATAATGAGGGGGAGCTGCAGGTAGAGAAGAGGAGAAAGCAAAGCTATTAAATATTTTTTTCCTCCACTGTAGTTACTAAAAAAAATAAACTGTCAGATGAAATGCAGAATGTAAAAATAAATTTCCCATTAAAAGTTTCCTATCTGACCCTGGAAGAAGTGCAGCAGTGTCTTAAAAAGATTAAGGTAGACAAATGTACAGGACCAGATGGTAAACACCCCCGTATCCTAAGAGAATTAAAGGGGTTGGCCACCCTAAGTATCAAAAATCCAAAATTCCCCCAGACAATAGCCAACACTATGAAGTATTTCTCAGGTGACATGTACTGGCTGTACGTCATTTATCTAACCTGTTCACCATGACACACTTCCCTGGAGGAGCTCCCTCAGACAGGCTGTGTGGGAGGAGCAGCTGCAAAGTGAAAGTAACAATCCCAGCATGCACTGCAGAAAGCATGTCTAGAGGAGAAGTCACATGACCTCCCTGCCCACCTGTGTTCCCATAGAGACAAGAGCCCCTTAGATAATATCAATAACCCATTTATTAGTGAATAACTGTTGTACAGACATAGCAATATAAATATATATATAATAAAGAACGCCCCAGTCCCAACAGTAAAGGAGGGGGGGTGTTACCCTTTTCATAAATTTGCTGTGGGGCCCAGTCATTTCTAGTTGTGCCACTGGATGTAAGCCAAAAACAGAATGAGGGGGGAAGGTTATCATTTCCCTTGTTCCAAAAAGTGGTGTTAAAAAGTTGCAAACTATGGGACAGATTTATCAAAACTGGTGTAAAGGAAAACTGGCTTGGTTGCCCATAGCAACCAATCAGATTCCACCTTTCATTTTTCAAAGCACCTTTGGGAAATGAGGTGGAATCTGATTGGTTGCTATGGGCAACTAAGCCAGTTTTCCTTTACAGGAGTTTTAATAAATCTCCCTCTATGTGTTTGCAAATTTTTAACTGCGCTTTTTTTTTATTTTTTAAAGGGCGTGACAATGGGAGAGCCCGGGCGTGACCAGTCACCCCAACAAATTTATGTTCATTTTCACCAGTTTTCTGACTCAAATGAAGCCAGAAATCTATGGCAGCTCTGAGCTGTCAGATTTCTGTTTAGGTGCACGGACTGCACAAATTGATCTGCTGACATACAGAGGAGCCTCCTGTCTATCATCATACGACCTGCTCCCAGCTGACAGCCCATCAATCATCTATGAATATATGACTACCCTTCATCTGGGGGAAAAAGGAAAATGAGTGTAGTCAAATAGCTATATATAACATACAGGGGTGTCACAAGTCACTATATATAATGTACAGGGGGTCACACATCACTATATATAATGTACAGGGGGTCACACATCACTATAATGTACAGGGGGTCACACATCACTATATATAATGTACAGGGGGGTCACACATCACTATATATAATGTACAGGGGGGTCACAAGTCACTATATGTAAAGTACAGGGGGTCACACATCACTATATATAATGTACAGGGGGTCACACATCATTATATATAATGTACAGGGGGTCACACATCACTATATATAATGTACAGGGGGTCACACATCATTATATATAATGTACAGGGGGGTCACAAATCACTATATATAATGTACAGGGGGGTCACACATCTGTATATACAGTATAAAGGGGTCACTGTACAGGGGTTCACAGATCTGTGTATGCAGTGGTGGGGGGGGGGTCACACATCAGTATATACAGTGTATGGTGGTGGTGTCAACTATTACTGTATACAGGGGGTCACACATCACTATATACAGTATAAAGTGGTGATCACATATCACTGTATTGGGGGCATCATATATCACTATATACAGTGTGCAGGAAGGAGAGGGCACATATTTACAGATGACATCAGTGACTGCTGCTGATATCACTGACCTTAGCCATACTGACAGCTCAGAAGGGGTTAAAGCTCCTGACCTGTTGGTCTGGCTGGAATAAACATGTCTGTGATAAGATCACATTGCAGAACAGGCATAGACAGGACAGACACTAGGATTTCTCACACTTTGTTGTCCAGAGCACCTTTCTAGCTCTGCTACATCACTGCAGTCAGTGAGTTACATCACCTTTTCTCATCATTCTCTCTTCCTCTTGCAAAGTTTCTTTATTTCAGCTTCTAACAAGTTTCTCTGCTAAGCCCCTTCAGCCCTGTATAGTCAGGACTGAAGTCACAGCAGAAGAAAACTTCTCTGACACAAGCAGGGTGCCTTTAGGACCCAGGAGCAGCACACTCCTTCCATGGACTAGAGCAAGTGCTGGTATGGACGAGACAGGGAGCTATGAGAGAAGCACAGAGGGGGCGTGGCTGCCAATAGCAAAGGACCCAGGCAGATCTGCTGCAGAAGATATATGAGGAAGTTTATTGTCTGCCTGCTTTCTTTAGAGTTTTAATAAGTGCTAACAAAGTGGCCAACCCCTTTAAGTATTGTCATAGACAGACCCTTATTTCTGATATTTAAGGACTCTATACTGACAGGGAGTGTTCCACAGGATTGGCACCAACAAATATGGTGCCAATTTTCAAAAGTGGTCAAAAACAAAGCCTGGAAACTATAGGCCTGTAAGTTTTTTTTGAATCAGAGATAGTCTTTATTTGCATAAAATATAATATACAACAGATATACAGAATTCCAGTCTGTAATTGACATTGTATTCATACAGAATAATTGACAAGAGTTTCATACAGACAATAAATGCCAATATTATTAACCATGTAATACGCACTGGATTTTTCATTTTGTATATAAGAACCAAACACCCCTGCCCACCCCGCCCGCCCAAACCCACCCCTCCCCTCCCATCCCTCCTCCCCCCTTCCCAGATACTGAACATAACTGGCAGATAGAAGACCAAAGTGAAACATCACTAAGCACATCCAACAGGTACGCGGAGAGGCTAGGTTATAAAGTCGCACATTTCATTGCCCAAGCCTGCAAACAGGTGACCACAATCTGGTTCTTTGGAGATAGCATTAGGATAGGGTTACCTCTCATATCCCATAAGGTCTACTGGCCGTTCAGAGCCTAAATCACTGAGCAAGCATTACTGTAGGCCAAAATCACACAAGAGTATCCCAATCACCTAAGCCTACCCCCGGTTAGCTGGTCTCTCAAACATTCTCTCTGTAACGCCGGGGAAGCCAAACCTGGGGCCTCTAACCAGCCCTGCCATACCTTCATGAACTTGGAGGGGCACCTTCGTTTCAGATATACCCCCCTTTCATACCGCAGGATAGTATTCATCCTATTAATATATTCACGTTTCGAGGGTGTGATTGGCTGGATTCAGTATTTCGCAATCAAAACCCTTGTCTGAAACAGCATTCTCCCAATCATGATGGAAACTCCCTCATCCTCTCCATCCTGGCTGAGCAGACCCAGAATACAAGTTTTTGGGTCCCTAGGGAGTCGTACCCGGGAGGCTTCTGTGATCACTCGTAACACCCCATCCCAGAATTTAGCAATCATGGAACAGTCCCAGAACATATGCATTAATGATGCTTCCTCCCTCCCACATCTAGGACATTTAGAATCTACTCGAATGCCTATTTTGTGGAGAAATAGGGGGGTCTTGTATACTCTATGTATAAGGAGATACTCTTTGTGCTTCACATACCGTCAGCCGAGGGGTTAGGGCAAGAATACCCTCCCACTGATCAGAGGATAACGCCCCTACGTCCCTTTCCCACTTATCTTTTACTGGCAGTGGTACGACAGGGGTGGATTTCTCCAATAAGTAACTGTATAACATTGAAATGAGGCCTGTAGTGCTACCACGCTCCATGAGATGACCAAGTACAGGTGGTAGGACAGATAGCTACAACCCTTCCTTAAATTGCGCCTGAAAGGCATGCCTGAGCTGTAAATACTGATAAAAGGCTCTGTGTGGGATGTCAAATTCAGATTGCAATTGTGCAAAAGTTTTAATGTCACCCCCTGTCTGGATCTGGTAGAGAAATACAATACCCTTGTCCTCCCACGGTGAAAACCCCTCCAGTCTAAAAAACTCAGGTAGGTGCGGATTTCTCCATAACGGGGTAAGGAAGTTGTGAATCTTTAGCTTTGGTCCACGATTTGATAATCAATGGGATTGAGACCCCTATCTCCGCCATGTCCCATGCCTCCCAGCTCCAGCGCCGTCCCAGGAATCCTCTGTCGCACAACCTGATTAATTATCCTAGCTGCAGAACCCAGGTGTTGGCCTTGTCCCCATCCTTTAAAATGCTGCAACTGAGCAGCCAGAAAGTACAGCCACGGATTGGGCAATGCAAGGCCTCCCTCCTCCTTATGCTTCTGTAATGTCTCCAGTTTGATCCTAGGCTGTTTCTTTTTCCACACCAAGGATCGAAATATCCCTTGAATTTTATAGAAGAGGCGCTGGGGGATCCAAACAGGAGCATTATGTAATATGTACAAAAGCTGTGGCATAAAGATCATTTTAATGAGGTTACACCTGCCCACAATGGATAGCGGGAGCTTACACCAGGAGTTAACCTTATCCACAAATTTAGCAATCAGTGGCTCCATATTGACTTTAACATAATCCCCAACCGAAGGTGTTATCACTAGGCCCAAATACTTAAAGCTTTGGCCAACTTGTAGAGGGATTGTAGAGAGATTAAGCTGGGACGGCACTGGATCTAACAGCAGGATGACAGATTTGTCCCAATTGATTAGTAGGCCAGATCTGAGACCAAACTCCATAATATGCCTCATAATGGGGCTAATAGAGCTAGCCAAATCCTCCACATACAGTAGCATGTCGTCAGCGTACAACAAGAGCTTTTCCTCATTGGGGCCCAGTGGGAATCCCCTCCAATCAGTCGCAGATCTTAACAAACAAGCCAGGGGCTCTATTGCTATAGCAAATAGCAAGGGTGAAAGTGGGCACCCCTGCCTAGTCCCTCGCTGTAACGTAAATTGCACTGACAATCCCCCATTTGCTCGGATTCTGGCCACAGGAGCTGTGTATAGCAATTGGACCCATGATATGAAGGTTGGACCAAAACCCATTACCCTCATCACCTCCCATAAATATGGCCATTCGACGCTGTCGAAAGCTTTGGCCGCATCTAGGGAAATTAAAGCGTGGTATCCCCCTGTCTCTACATGTCTTTGCATATTCAGATACAGCCTTCTAAGATTTATGGACGTACTCTTGTCTGGCATAAAGCCCGACAGGTCCTCATGAATGATACTGGATATGACCTTGTTGAGCCGGATAGCCAGTACTTTGGCAAGAATTTTAATATCCGTGGTCAACAAGGAGATTGGCCGGTATGATTCAGGACGGGTAGGGTCCTTGCCCGGTTTTGGTAGGACCACAATAAATGCCTCCCTCATTGAAGATGGTAGCATCCTGGTGCGCAAAGCTTCATTAACTGTGTCTAAAAGCTGGGGCAGTAATGAGTCAGGATATCTTTTAAAGAATTCTACTGGTAAGCCATCACATCCTGGGGCTTTTTCATTAGGGAAGGAACTCAATGCACACCTTAGTTCCTCCAGATCAAGAGGTCTATCCAAGTCTTGCGCCAGCTCAGCTGTTAATGCTGGGATGTGGATATTCGCTAAATAAGATTGGATATCTGAGACATCCTTCGCTAATCTAGAGGTGTATAAGTCCTTATAGAAGGAGTAGAATTCATTAAGGATGACCTTATCATCTGTAGCCGAAACCCCCTCCCTAGTAGTAATAGATATGATTCTAGAAGGTCCCTCTTGGGAGCGCACTATTCTAGCCAGTAGACTACCTGAGCTTTCACCAGCCTCAAAGTATTTTTATTTTAAGAAAAATCTTTTATTATCCGCTACTTGAAGTAAATGAGCAGTCAGCTTCTCCTGTGCCTCCACCCATTTATTTTTAGCCATGACAGAAGGGTCCTTAACATAGTTAGCTTCCAACATGTGCACTGTGTAAAGTCTCTGTTAGTTTCCTAGAGTTTGTTTTACATCTTTTTATCTTTTGAATATACAGACCCCTGACATACGCCTTCATAGTATCCCACACTACACCCGTGGGGGCTGAACCAACATTGGTGCTAAAAAAGTCCCCGATACGTTCAGCCATGGGGTCACCCTCATCCAACAGCTGAAGCCAGAAAGGATTGAGCTTCCAAGGGGGCATTATTCTAGCTGAATCGGGCCCCCCCAACTGCAGGTCTACGTGCAGCGGTGAATGGTCCGACAGACTACGAGGTAAGTACTCTACTACTGAGACCAGGGCCGACAGCTCCAAGGACCCAATAGCTAGGTCAATCCGGGACAGGGAACCATGGGACTGTGAGAAACAGGAGTATTGCCGAGCACTCGGAAAACGGATCCTCCATAAATCATGTAACTCCAGTTCACCCAGCAGCCTGGCAAGAGAGCTGTCAGTCACAGCAACAGCAGCCGAGTCAGACTGAAATTTATCTAAGGAGGGCTGCAAGTATTTGTTAAAATCTCCCATCATAAGGATAGGGAATCCCGGCCCTTTATCAATTATTCCCATCACTTTTTTCAGAACCGCACTAGAATATGGAGGAGTAATGTACAAAGCTATTAGGTAGAAGCGCACCAAATACACAGAACATTGCAGGCACACAAATTGCCCCTCAGAATCTATGTCAGCTGAGTGGCAGGTAAATGGTAAGGACCGATGGACCAGGACACAGACCCCCCGCGAATGTGTGGACAGGGTGGAGTGATAGGTGTGGGAGATCCAGGGCTTATGTATAAGCCTAGTAGTTTCCTTAGTGAGATGGGTTTCAATGAGGCAGATTATAGCAGGTTGGTACTTCTGCAAGGTCGAAAATACAGCCTGTCTCTTAGTGGCATCTCCCAGCCCCCTAACATTCCACATCAGTATTTGCGTCTTACCCGCCATCACATACCCACATGAAAGCAATGTCCAGAAGACTTATAATCCCACCCACGACATGGCCACAGTGTGCACATTGAGAATTGATATCCACGTCCTCTATCTGCTTTAGACCAAGAACCCCGAACCTCAATGAAAAAAAGCAAATAACTCCATCAGCATGGCTTCATGAGGGATCGGTCATGTCAAACCAATTTAATCAGTTTCTATGAGGAGGTAAGTTCTAGACTTGACCGCAGAGAATCAATGGATGTCGTATATCAGGACTTCTCTAAAGCAATTGACACTGTACCACATAAAAGGTTAGTATATAAAATGAGAATACTTGGACTGGGAGAAAATGTCTGTATGTGGGTAAGTAACTAGCTCAGTGATAGAAAACAGGGTGGCTATTAACGGTACACACTCAGATTGGGTCACTGTCACTAGTGGGGTACCACAGGGGTCAGTATTGGGCCCCATTCTCTTCAATATATTTATTAATGATCTTGTAGAAGGCTTGTACAGTAAAATATCAATTTTTGCAGATGGCACTAACCTGTGTAAAGTAATTAACACAGAAGAGGACAGTACACTGCTACAGCAGGATCTGGATAGATTGAAGGCTTGGGCAGAGAAGTGGCAGATGAGGTTTAACGCTGACAAATGTAAGGTTATGCACATAGGAAGGAGTAATGCAAGTCACCAGTACATACAATATTGTAAAACACTGGGTAACACTGACATGGAAAAGGACCTAGGAATTTTAGTAAACAGCAAACTACCCTGCAGAAACCAGTGTCAGACAGCGGCTGCCAAGGCCAATAAGATAATGGGATGCATCAAACGGGGCATAGATGCCCATGATGAAAACATAGTCCTGCCACTTTACAAATCACTAGTCAGACCACACATGGAGTACTGTGCACAGTTCTGGGCTCCTGTGAACAAGGCAGACATAGCAGAGCTTGAGAGGGTTCAGAGGAGGGCAACTAAAGTAATAACTGGAATGGGTGGACTACAGTACCCAGAATGATTATCAAAATTAGGGTTATTCACTTTAGAAAAAAGACGACTGAGGGGAGATCTAATAACTATGTACAGTGTGGGGGAAAAAGTATTTAGTCAGCCACCAATTGTGCAAGTTCTCCCACTTAAAAAGATGTGAGAGGCCTATAATTGACATCATAGGTAGACCTCAACTATGAGAGACAAAATGAGAAAACAAATCCAGAAAATCACATTGTCTGATTTTTAAAGAATGTATTTGCAAATTATAGTGGAAAATACGTTTTTGGTCACCTACAATCAAGCAAGATTTCTGTCTCTCATAGACCTGTAACTTCTTCTTCAAGAGGCTCCTCTGTTCTCCACTCATTACCTGTAGTAATGGCACCTGTTTGAACTGTTTGCACCAGTATAAAAGACACCTGTCCACAACTTCAAACAGTCACACTCCAAACTCCACTATGGTGAAGACCAAAGAGCTGTCCAAGGACACCAGAAACAAAATTGTAGACCTACACCCGGCTGGGAAGACTGAATCTGCAATAGGCAAGCAGCTCGGTGTGAAGAAATCAACTGTGGGAGCAATAATTAGAAAATGGAAGACATACAAGACATCTCCCTCGATCAGGGGCTCCACGCAAGATCTCACCCCATGGGGTCAAAATGATCACAAGAACTGTGAGCAAAAATCCCAGAACCACAGGGGGGACCTAGTGAATGACCTGCAGAAAGCTGGGACCAACGTAACAAAGGTTACCATCAGTAACACACTACGGCGCCAGGGACTCTGCAGTGCCAGATGTGCCCCCTGTTTAAGCCAGTACATATCCGGGCCCGTCTGAAATTTGCTAGAGAGAACTTGGATGTTCCAGAAGAGTATTGGGAGAATGTCATATGGTCAGATGAAACCAAAGTAGAACTGTTTGGTAGAAACAAAACTCGTTGTGTTTGGAGGAGTGTGAATGCTGAGTTGCATCCAAAGAACACCATACCTACTGTGAAGCATGGGGGTGGCAACATCATGTTTTCTCTGCAACGGGACCAGGACGACTGATCCGTGTACATGAAATAATGAATGGGGCCATGGTAAGAGCAGTAAGACTATGGAACTCTCTGCATGAGGAGGTGGTGATGGTACGTAAGTTCACTAAAAGAGTTCAAGAGGGCCCTGGATAGATGGATATGGATAGATTGGAGGTTTAGGCAGAGAAGTGGCAGATGAGGTTTAACACTGACAAATGTAAGGCACATGGGAAGGAATATTGCAAGTTACCCGTACATACTACAACCCCTGGCAAAAATTATGGAATCACCAGTCTCTAAGGATGTTCCTTCAGTTGTTTAATTTTGATCACAGACATGACAAAAAACTAAAGGCATTTCAAATGGCAACTTTCTGGCTTTAAGAAATACTAAAAGAAAAGAAAAATAATTGTGGTAGCCAGTAACAGTTACATTTTTAAAACAAGTACAGGGAATAAATTATGGAATCACTCAATTCTGAGGAAAAAATTATGGAATCATGAAAAACAAACAAAATAACACTCCAACACATCACTAGTACTTTGTTGCACCACCTCTGGCTTTTATAACTGCTTGCAGTCTCTGAGGCATTGACTTAATGAGTGACAAACAGTACTCTTCATCAATCTGGCTCCAGCTTTCTCTGATTGCTGTTGCCAGATCAGGTTTGCAGGTTGGAGCCTTGTCATGGACCATTTTCTTTAACTTCCACCACAGATTTTCAATTGGATTGAGATCCGGACTGTTTGCAGGCCATGACATTGACCTTATGTGTCTTTATTCAAGGAATGTTTTCACAGTTTTTGCTCTATGGCAAGATGCATTATCATCTTGAAAAATGATTTCATCATCCCCAAACATCCTTTCGATAGATGGGATAAGAAAAGTGTCCAAAATGTCAATGTAAACCTGTGGATTTATTAAAGATGTAATGACAGCCATCTCCCCAGTGCTTTTACCTGACATGCAGCCCCATATCATCAATGACTGTGGAAATTTGACTGTTTTCTGCAGACAGTCGTCTGCATAAATCTCTTTGGAACGGCACCAAACAAAAGTTCCAGCATCATCACCTTGCCCAATGCAGATTCGAGATTCATCACTGAATATGACTTTCATCCACAGTCCTCGATTGCCTTTCCTTAGCCCATTGTAACCTTGTTTTTTTCTGTTTAGGGGTTAGTGATGGCTTTCTTTTAGCTTTTCTGTATGTAAATCCCATTTCCTTTAGGCGGTTTCTTACAGTTCGGTCACAGACGTTGACTCCAGTCCATTTGTTTTGTTGTACATTTTCTTTTTTTATGGCATATTGCTTTAAGTTTTCTGTCTTGACGCTTTGATGTCTTCCTTGGTCTACCAGTATGCTTGCCTTTAACCATCTTCCCATGTTGTTTGTACTTGGTCCAGGTTTTAGACACAGCTGACTGTGAACAACCAACATTTTGTGCAACACTGCGTTATGATGTACCCTCTTTAAGGAGTTTGATAATCCTCTCCTTTTTTTCAATTGATATCTCTGGTGTTGGAGCCATGATTCATGTCAGTCCACTTGTTGCAACAGCTCTCCAAGGTGTGATCACTCCTTTTTACCTGGATACTAAGGAGCAGATTTAATCTGATGCAGGTGTTATTGTTTGTAATGAAAATTTGCAGGGTGATTCTATAATTTTTTTCCTCAGAATTAAGTGATTCCATAATTTATTCCCTGTGCTTGTTTTAAAAATGTAACTGTTACTGGCTACCACAATTATTTTTATTGATTTCTTTTAGTATTTCTTAAAGCCAGAAAGTTGCCATTTGAAATGCCTTTAGTTTTTTGTCATGTCTGTGAAATGATTTTTTTCAACAAAATTCAACAACTGAAGGAACATTCTCAGAGACTGGTGATTCCATAATTTTTGCCAGGGGTTGTAAATAGTAAAATATTGGGTAACTCTGACATGGAAAAAGACTTAGGAATTTTAGTGGAGAGCAAACTTAAAGGGGTATTCCCATCTCAGACAACGGGGGCATATCGCTATGATATGCCCCCATTGTTGGATAGGTGAAGGTCCCAGCGGGTAGAACGAAGCGGGGAAGGTGGGGGCTGGAGGACCCCGGGTTTCCCCAGGTCTAACCATCACCAAGCGCTCTCCCCATAGAAGAGAATGGGTGTGTAACATGCTTGTGCAGCCATGTTACACAGAGTTCAGAGGAGGGCAACTAAAGTAATAACTGGAATGGGTGGTCTACAGTACCCAGAAAGATTATGAAAATTAGGACCTGGATGTATTTCTGGAGTGTAATAATATTACTGGCTGTAATTACTAGAGAAGGGATCCAGGGAGTTATTCTGATTGCCTGATTGGAGTCAGGAAGGATTTTTTCCCCCCTAAAGTGAGGAAAATTGGCTTCTACCTCACAGGGTTTTTTGCCGTCCCCTGGATCAACTTGCAGGATAACAGGCTGAACTGGATGGACAGATGTATGTTGTCTTTTGTTATCAAAATTAGGCTTATTTAGTTTAGAAAAAAACGAAAGCCAATCGCTATGTACAAATATATCAGGGGTCAGAACACAGATCTCTCCCATCATCTATTTATCCCCAGGACTGTGACTGTGACAAGTGGACATCCTCTGCGTCTGAAGGAAAGAAGGTTTGTACACAAACATAGAAGAGAATTCTTTATAGTTAGAGCATTGAGACTATGGAACTCTCTACCTGAGGAGGTGGTGATGGTAAATTCACTAATAGACTTTAAGAGGGGCCTGGATGTATTTCTGGAGTGTGATAATATTACAGGTTATTGTTATTAGATTTCTGAAAAGAGAGTTATTCTGATTGGAGTTGGGAAGGAGTTTTTCCCCCTAAAATGAGGAAAATTGGCTTGTACCACACAGGTTTTTTTGCCTTCCTTTGGATCAACTTGAAGGATAACAGGCTAAACTGGATGGATGGATGTCATTTTTCAGCCTTACAAACTATGGTGGTCATCCAGTATTCTGAAATACGCCTAAATTAGGCATATTTCAGGCGCAGATGGCAGCACAATGGTTAGCTGCACCACCATCTGCGACTTCACTCCGTTTACTCCAGGTCTAAAATTGCCGGCAGGGAAGGGGACGGGCTGGTAGGCCGTCCCACTCACCATTTTCTATGCTAGGAAACTGTCTTACATTTATAATTGCAGCTGGATGTGCCGAAGTTATGGAGAGGCCTACGCTTCTTTATAACTTTGGCGGAACCACTGCCAGCTATGGACTTTTATTAAGACCAGCATCTAAAACGCCTGTCTTAATAAATGTGCCCCTATGTTACTGTGTAACTGTGTACGATATATACTGCATGTGCGCTTACTAGTGTTGAGCGAATCAAAGCATCCGAAGTGAAATTAAATGCACCACAAATCCGAATTTCCTTGCACTCAGTGGTAACGAATCAGATTTTTTCTAAAATGGCAACTACAAATGTTACAATGTGAAAGTAAGAAGCCCAGGAACTGATATGACTGATAATGCTGTAGAGCCGGCCAATTAACAGATAGCCATCCCCTGTGATGTCACAGCCCTACAAAAATTCTCAGTTTCAGAAAGCTCTTAATTGTAGGTTATTGGATAGGGAGAGTGCAGGGACAGTGTAGGGATATTGTGGGGAGAGTTTTTAGACACTGTAAAGATAACATAGGTAGACTGCAGGGAGAGGTTGAGTGTAATCACCACGTGCATCTTGTTGAACTGCAGGCACAATCCCAGTAAATCTGTTAGTTTATACATAGAATTACTGTGCCTTAGTATCAATGGACTGTGTAATATATCGCTGTCTGTATATTGTTGAACTGCTGGCACATTCGCAGTTAGTCTGTTAGTTTACGCATATAATTACTGTGCCTCAGTATTAAAGGGTCGTCTAGCATATCACCTCATTTATCTTTTTCGACTGCTGACACAGTGTCGTTAATCTGTTAGTTTATATATAGAATTACTGTGCCTTAGTATTAATGAGCAGTCTATTATTTAGCTACATACATCTTGTTCAACTGCTGCCACAATCCTGGTTCATTTGTTAGTTTATACATAGAATTACCATGTCTCAGTATTAAGGGGCGGTCTAATATACCACTGCATGTATCTTGTTCAACTGCTGCCACAATCTGTGTTAACTGGTTGCCAACCTAGGACGAGAATGCTCGTCCTAACCGGCCGGTATTTAACGCCTTAGGACGAGCATTCTCTGCAACTAGCAGCCAGACATGCGCTGCCGAGATCTGCAGCAGGCCCCGGCTGATACTGACAGCTGGGCCTCTGCTGTATCCGCCAGCATCGGATTAACCCCCTGTATGCCGCGTCGTGACCGCGGCATACAGGGGGTTTGCGGCAGCTTTTACATCCCCATTGGGTCCCCATGCTGCGGTGACAGGGACCCAATGGTTGCTATGGCCACCCTGAAGCCTTGAACAGACATTGGGACTGCCAGCTACGGAAGCCCAGGAGATCCAGCCACAGGGCTAGGTCTCCTAGGCAACTGTTAGCGTCTTACTGTGTAAGACAATGACAGTTCAATACAGATGTATTGTGCTGTATTGAAACAGGGATCAGACCCTGAAATGTGGAAGTCCCATAGTGGGACATAAGTCAAAAGTAAAAAAAAAAAAAGTGAAAAAAAAGTTTAACAATAAAAAAATAAAGTTTCAGTTAAAAAAAGCCCCTTCTCCATAAAAAGAGACATATAAAATTGTAAAAAATAGAAAAAAAATAAAGAACACACATATTAGGTATCGCCGCGTCCGTAAAAACGTGCTCTATGAAAATATCACATGATTCACCCCGTCCGGTCAACACCGTAAAAAAATTAAAATAAAAACTGTGCTAAAAAAAGCCATTTTTTGTCACCTTTCATAGTAACATACTGTAGTTTACATAGTAACATAGTTTATAAGGCCGAAAAAAGACATCTGTCCATCCAGTTCGGCCTGTTATCCTGCAAGTTGATCCAGAGGAAGGCAAAAAAACCCCTGTGAGGTACAAGCCAATATTCCTCACTTTAGGGGAAAAAAATTCCTTCCCGACTCCAATCAGGCAATCAGAATTACTTCCTGGATCAACAACCTATCTATAGTAACTATAACCTGTAATATTATTACACTCCAGAAATACATCCAGACCCCTCTTGAACTCTTTTACTGAACTTACCATCACCACCTCCTCAGGCAGAGAGTTCCATAGTCTTACTGCTTTTACCGTAAAGAATCCTCTTCTACGTTTGTGAACAAACCTTCTTTCCTCCAGGCGCAGTACATGTCCCCTCGTCACAGTCCTGGGGATAAAAAGCTCATGGGTGAGATCTCTCTATTGACTCCTGATATATTTATACATAGTTATTAGATCTCCCATCAGTCGTCTTTTTTCTAAAGTAAATAACCCTAATTTTGATAATCTTTCTGGGTACTGTAGTGCACCCATTCCAGTTATTACTTTAGTTGCCCTCCTCTGAACCCTCTCCAGCTCTGCAATGTCTGCCTTGTTCACAGGAACATCACAAAAAATAATAAATAGTAGTAATATCAAGCGATCAAAAAGTCATATGTACCCAAAAATAATAACAATCAAACAGTCATCTCATCAAAATAAAAAAGATATGGCTTTCAGAAAATGGAGACGTAAAAACATAATTTTTTTTGTTTCAAAAATATTGTTTAAAATTAAAATATTAAAAAAACAGACATATTAGGTATCGCCGCGTCTGTAACGACCTGTTCTATAAAAATATCACATGAGCTAACCTATCTGGTGAATACAATAAAAAAAAAAAAATACCCATTTTTTATCACCATACATCTCAAAAAGTGTAATACCAAGCGATCAGAAAGTAATATGTTCCCCAAAAAAATACCAATCAAACCATCATCTCATGCCGCAAAAAATTAGACCCTACATCGCCCAAAAAAATATAAAAACTACAGCTTTCAGACTATGGAGACACTAAAACATGATTTTTTTTAATTTCAAAAATGATATTATTGTGTAAAACTTAAATAAATAACAAAAAAGTATACATGTTGGGTATCGCCACGTCCGTAACAACCTGCTCTATAAAAATCTCAAATGACCTAACTCCACAGGTGAACACAGTAAAAAAAAGTAAAAACAATGTAAAAAAAAAACATTTTTGTCACCTTACATCACAAAAAGTGTAATACCAAGCGATCAAAAAGCCATACGCACCCCAAAATATAACCAATCAAACCACCTGTCACGAACCAGCAGGTGTGGACCCACTGTACCTTGCGCCCTACCTCCTCTAAGGGCATTGTCTAAATGAAACCCCTCGATCTTCACAAATACCCCTGATGGTGGGGATAGACTTTCCAAGGGGAACACCAGGTCGCTACCTCCTGAGGAGGGTCGAGACCCGAGGCAGCTGGTCCAGGGGGACCAGGAGATACCGCGAAGGTACCAGGGTACAGCGGTGGTCAACAGGCCGGGTCGTATCCAGGAGAGACAATACAGGACCGAGGGATGAGGCAGAAGTGGAGTCAGACAGGCAAAGGGTCAGGGCAGGCGGCACAGGTACGAAGTCAGGCAATCCAGATCAGCAACGAGAGAGACGATACTGGCAGGCAGGGATCAGGCAAGTAGCGGAGTCTGGAATACTAGCAGAGGTCAGCACACAGGAACATAAGCAGGATAACGCAAAACCTAGAGCAAGAGACCTTGACACTGAGGCATCTTGGGAGAGGGCTGAGCAACTTAAATAGGTCCAGGGTTGGTCAATGAGGACACGTGACCAACCCACATGACCTAGCATGGTCACATGATCAAAGCACGCTAACATTACCCAGCGATTTGGTAAAAATTCCCACACTGCCTAGTATGGCATTTTCCCTCCAACCCTGCATGATGCCTGCCTGCTGCTGCTTTTATATGAACCTGTGCACTGCTAGTGTGTTCCTCACATGTAGTCTACCAAGTAGCAGATGGTGTACCCCTCCGCATTTGGCTACAGATCTCCCACTGCTTCTAACTTGCTGTCTCACAGGCACCCTTCCACCCTGCTGTCTCAAGGGCATGCTGCCACCCTTGCCCCCTGATGATGACAATGCCCACTCTTCAACTGGCTTCCACATGCGAACGACTACATCATCATCTATATCAGTTTGGTGGTCACTTGTGCACGCTCCTGATCTCTCGCAACATGTGCCCCAACTTGCCATCATCGGTAGTTGCAGAATATGTGGGCAGAAGGTGAGTCGCACCCAGGGTGCTAATGTTGGCACGACGGCCCTGCGTCAACACATGGAATGTCACCATAAAGTGGCCTGGGAAAACCGTGCCACTCATTTAGTGTTACAGCCTGATACAGCAACTGCTGCATCTCCAAGCATCCTGTACCCCTTCTCCAGCAGTTAGGGCTTGACAAGGTCAGTAGAAGGATGTTGTTGTTCCTTCCCATCGACTTCAATGTTGTCTATTGGCCCTGAAGTTCCTCCTCTGACTCCTTGTCGCTTGTTTAGACAGCAATCGATCACTGAGGTAATTGCAAAAAGACAACAGTATGCATGCACTCATCCAATGGCGCAGAAGCTGAATGTGCACCTGGCCTACTAGCTGGTACTATAGTCCCTTGCTTTCCATGTAAGTAGTAGTCATCAAAGTAACCGGTGCCCCGCCCATCAATTTAGACCCCACGCCCCCCTTGACTCCCCACGGTTAAAATGTCTGGGCATGTCTAAAGTACAGCTTATGCTATATTATTATGGCAGATACTTGCCTGGACCTGTATCCCACTCAGCACACACCCTTAATGTTGTTATACAAAAAACAAAAACAAAACGCAGAGTTTTAAAAGTTTATTGAGCAGATAAGCAAAGTACAGAAATGCTACGATGTTACAATACATATATAAATTCATATGTTAAATGCGTTATGCTGATATACTAAATTCCTACTTCCCACAACCTGTTAAATGCATTATACATCTAAATGTTTTGATCTAACCACATTCCCAGCTGCAGATATTGTAATGAGCCTAACTAAAGCTTGACTAAACAACCATAAATGGCTGACCATTGGTCTAAACAACTGACTAAACAGCAGATATTGTAATGAGCCTAACTAAAGCGTGACTAAACAACCATAAATGGCTAACCATTGATCTAAATAACTGACTAAACAACAATAAATGGCTAACCATTGATCTAAACAACATCTGAAAAGGAACTTAACAATGAGCACCGCAAACTTAGTGATAAATACACCATGACAAAGAATTGTCTTTAAAACCTGGCAACTTATGTTTAACAAATATTTCCACCAATTTATCATAGTCACATTTTTTATTAAAGAAACCTAAGACATTCTTATAAGAGGCTCCCCGCGCTAGATGATATAAAAAAAAGATACAGTATTCCCCGCAAACAGTGCTGTTTGTATCTTGTAACTGCCTATTTTGATAGATATATCTCTCACAATTCCTTTTTATAAATTCAATAAAGGATCTAGGGTACATTTCAAAAGTCGGTGATAGGCCATAAGAGTCAAAGAATATAGCGACCTTATCATACAGTATAATTAACACCCAGTGACTTCCCTGTTTACGTGAATCATCCGTATTCACGATGTATGCAACAGGCCTCTGTAGCACAGGCTCATCTGGAAGAAAGTTGCTCAGAAATACCCCTGCGAATAGGTTCCTTATATACGGATCAGATTTAGCCAGAATCGTAAGTTGTAGATTATTCATTTCTCAAACTTGCAGGTTGGTTACATAGTAACATAGTAACATAGTAACATAGTTTGTAAGGCCGAAAAAAGACATCTGTCCATCCAGTTCAGCCTGTTTTCCTGCAAGTTGATCCAGGGGAAGGCAAAAAAAACCCTGTGAGGTAGAAGCCAATTTTCCTCACTTTAGGGGGAAAAATTCCTTCCCGACTCCAGTCAGGCAATCAGAATAACTCCCTGGATCAACGACCCATCTCTAGTAACTATAACCTGTAATATTATTACCCTCCAGAAATACATCCAGGCCCTTCTTGAACTCTCTTAGTGAACTTACCATCACCACCTCCTCAGGCAGAGAGTTCCATAGTCTCACTGCTCTTACCGTAAAGAATCCTCTTCTATGTTTATGTACAAACCTTCTTTCCTCCAGATGCAGAGGATGTCCCCTCGTCACAGTCACAGTCCTAGGGATAAATAGATGATGGGAGAGATCTCTGTACTGACCTCTGATATAGTTATACATAGTTATTAGATCTCCCCTCAGTTGTCTTTTTTCTAAAGTGAATAACCCTAATTTTGATAATCTTTCTGGGTACTGTAGTCCACCCATTCCAGTTATTACTTTAGTTGCCGTCCTCTGAACCCTCTCCAGCTCTGCTATGTCTGCCTTGTTCACAGGAGCCCAGAACTGTACACAGTACTCCATATGTGGTCTGACTAGTGATTTGTAAAGTGGCAGGACTATGTTCTCATCACGGGCATCTATGCCCCTTTTGATGCAACCCATTATCTTATTGGCCTTGGCAGCAGCTGTCTGACACTGGTTTCTGCAGCTTAGTTTGCTGTTCACTAAAATTCCTAGGTCCTTTTCCATGTCAGTGTTACCCAGTGTTTTACCATTTTGTATGTACTGGTGACTTGCATTATTCCTTCCTATGTGCATAACCTTATATGTGTCAGTGTTAAACCTTACATGTAGCAGTGCACTGTCCTCCTAGTTAAATGTCGTACACTATCTCCCTTCTATTGTTAATTTCCACTATATTTGTATTTATAGAGTAAACTATCATATTTACTGTGTGAGGTGTTGGCACTGCAAAGCGTACCTCCGTTCTAAGATTCCCTGTTTTAATGAGGGAAAAATATCCGCCTGGTTCTTGGTCTAGCGACAAATCAAATGCAAAAAATGTGTAGCCGTTCATAGACTATAAAGTCTATGGCTAATGCACTATCACTTCTTTGTTTTCCCGATATAGAAAACAGAGAAGGGCCAGGTACTCCCTGACCGCCGAGTCCGTCTCAAAATCCGGTTGAAACGGTCTTGCAGATATCTGTTGACCGTCCAGGTACAACGAGGCCTGATTCATATTATAGTGGTGGAAGAATAGCGGATTACGATTATATGATCCGCTAAAGGCTTCATTTTCAACAAAACCTATTATTACGGTTTTTGGAAGCCGTCCCAGAAACAGATTCTCCTGATTTGTAATTCTAGTACCAGCCGGTATGCTGTACACCTTGAGACAGGCTCAATCGATGGGGTATTTCGCTGTAGCTGATAGAAAGGCCTGGCTGTGGCCTACTCTGACTGCAGGGAATGCCTGTACTCTTTTTACGTACAGAGCCACATGTAAGATTTGTACTTTAAACTGATCCGCATCTGCATCCATCAGGCAAAAAGCATCTTTATTTCTGGTCAGTTTAATTTTCAGGTCCAGGCCATTCAGTACCAGTTTCGGTTGATTAAATATATCACCAAAAATGGGCCCCAAAAGCTCTACAGGCCTAGACCGCGCTGTAGCCCTAGCCATTTTGTTAAAACCCGAATTGTTGCCGCCAAGAGTTCTTTCCTGATGATGACCAGCAGTGTCTTTATAGAACAGGCCGGCCGTAAACTGCGAGGACAGTTTGCATAATGCATTTAACATATGAATTTATATATGTATTGTAACATCGTAGCATTTCTGTACTTTGCTTATCTGCTCAATAAACTTTTAAAACTCTGCGTTTTTTTTTTTTGTTTTTTTTTTGTATAACACATTAAGGGTGTGTGCTGAGTGGGATACAGGTCCAGGCAAGTATCTGCCATAATAATATAACATAAGCTGTACTTTAGACATGCCCAGACCTTTTAACCGTGGGGAGCCAAGGGGGGCGTGGGGACCTGTCACGATTAGGGTTTTGGCAGCTAGGGGCAGAGTCTAAACTGATGGGCGGGGCACATGTCACTTTGATGACTAGCATGTATTCTATACTACTCATGTAGTTGACTCTGCACATTTCAGAGAACTGAGGGCTTGTACCCAAGGTGGAGAGTCCCAAGTCGACATTACTTTTCCAAAACATCTGTACCAGCCCTGCACATGTACGTTGGGCAGAAAGTGGGCCAGTCCTTGTGCCACTCGGTATCTATTAGAGTTCATGCCAGCACTGATGTATGGAGTTGTATGGTCAAGAACAGTATATGTCATTTACAGCCCACTGGGTAAATGTTATTCTAGCCCAGGCACACCAGCAACTTGGCCAGGTGATGGAAATGCTGTCTCCACATTGTAATGCTGGGATTTCTGCACCAATGTCCTCCTCTGCCTCCTCATCCTCCACCTTGTCCTCACCATCCCCTCTAGGTGCAGTTCACAATGGTCTCCAATATATCACCTATGCAAAGTTAGGCATTATCATGCGATTCTGCACCTGTTCAGCTTTTGTGAACAGAGCCACACCAGGGAGGAAAGCTCCATGTCATCAATAAAGAAATTAAACAATGACAATCTCATCGCCAACTGGAGATAGGAAACATGGTTACTGATAACAGGAAGAACATTTTGTCTGTGCTGCATCAGGGAGAGCTTACCCATGCACCCTGCATGGTGCACGTCTTCATTCTGGTTGTCAACCGGTTGCTTAAGTCTTCCACTGAACTGCAAGAGCTGTTAAATGTAAGAAAACTGTGCATGCACTTCAGCTACTCTTGCCATGAAAAATACACTCTCCTTGAGCTGCAAAGGCAAAATGCTTTTCCCCAACATTGCCTGATATGTGACGTTTCTACTAGTTTTGCTCGAGCACCAAGGTGCTCGAGTAGAGCACTTTGGGATGCTCTAGTGCTCTATAGAGCACCAGAGCACAATGGAAGTAAATGGGAAAACCAGAGCATTTAACCAGGCACCCTCTACTCTGAAGAGAGAAGGTTGTCTGGTTCACAGAAAAAGGTCAGAAATAGATGGAAACCCCACTTAAATGGTTCGGGAAGAGCATGGAGAGGATGCCTGGATGCATCTTGGACTCCTAGGTTGCTGCTAGGAACGATGTTGTCCGAATATTACAACACTTTTACAGACTGACAATAATTCACACAAACCCAAAGATAAAATTGATTTTAGAGGAAAAATTGTTAGGAAACATTCTTTCCTGTATATTTACTTGTATATAAAGTGCAAGGGCTGCCAAAAATTACAAGCAAGAGGCACTCCAATACACCTTTTATTACACATAAAGGAGGCCTGCTGTTGGAACTCAAAAACATTAGGAGCAAGGGCCTGCTGGTGAGCCTCTAAAACATTAGGGGCGAGGGCGTGCTGCTGACCGTCTAAAATATTAGGGGTGAGGGCCTGCTGCTGATCTGACCATCTAAAACATTAGGGACAAAGGCCTGCAACTGAGCTGACCATCTAAAACATTAGAGGCGAGGTCCTGCTGGTGACCATCTAAAACATTAGTGGCTAGGGCCTGCTGTTGAGCTGACCATCTAAAACATTAGTGGCGAGGGCCTGCTGGTGACCCTCTAAAACTTTAGGGGCGAGGGCCTGCTGCTGATCTGACCATCTAAAACATTAGGGGCAAAGGCCTGCTTGTCACCCTCTAAAATATTAGGGACGAGGGCCTGCTGGTGACTCACTCTCTAAAATATTAGGGATGAGGGCCTGCTGGTGACCCTCTAAAACATTAGGGATGAGGGTCTGCCTGCTGCTGACCCTCTAAAAAATTAGGAGCGAGGGCATCCTAACAAACATGTTGATATGGTGGAGGAGGAGGAGGACGAGAAAAAGAAGAAACCTTGAACCATAAACCCTTTTTGTGGTGAAAGGGGTGCATGGGAATGTATTCAATACACCATAAAAGCCACATTTAAAGTGCTTTTATGTTGAGCTGCTTTCCTCTGGTGGAGTACAGAAGTCAGGAGCAATCCAGGCCTTGTTCATTTTGATAAGAGTCAACCTGTCAGCATTTTCAGTTGACAGGCAGATGCACTTATTAGTTGTTATGCCCCCAGCAGCACTAAATACCCACTCTGACAAAATACTGGTGGCAGGGCAGGCCAGCACCTCCAAGGCCAGTTCATGCCATGTGTCCAACTTGGACACCTAATAGTTGTAAGGATGAAGGATGACGGAGGACACTGACACGGTCAGCTACGTACTCCTTCACCATCTTCCAAAACTTTTCTCCCCGTGACACTAGGCCACGTATTAGGGCAAGGGTGCTGGCGGGATGTCATGAAATTGTCTCAGACCTTGGAGAGTGTTGCCTTGCCTTCGTTGAAACTGCTGTGTGTTCCCCTCGTCTCCCCTCCTCGATTGCCCAAGGAACTATGTCCTCTGCCGCCTGCGTTGTCAGCTGGAAATTTTTGGAGCAATTTTTCCACAAGGACCTTCTGGTATTGCACCATTTTAATAGTCCTCTTCACTACAGGAATGAGAGATGAGAAGTTCTTTGTAGAGAGGGTCGAGAAGGGTGAATAACCAGTAATGTTGGGCAAAATGCATATAACACAAGGGTCATGGGAAAGGCAGCATAACAGGCCGAAATACTGCCTGTACCACGAGCCACACAAGAAAGGCAGTGGGAGTGGGCTCAAGAACTGGTGTAGGAAGGAGGGGTTTGGGTTCCTGGAGAACTGGGCTGTCGGCTAGAGGCTCTATCGTAGGGATGGGTTGCACCCCAATGCGGAAGGGGCAGCTGTTTTGGGGGACAAGATGGCTAGAAGGCTGGAGGAATGTTTAAAATAGGGACTGGGGGGAAGGTAACTAAATTATAGGAGGGGAAGATAGCGCAGATAGAGACCTGGGGCAAGGTATTGGAACTGGGGGAAGAATGGAAGGTGGAACTAGAACAGTTCAGAAGGAAAGGTGTAGGGGAAAAAATATACATCAACCTCTTAATTGTATGTAAACTAATGCGAGAAGCCTAACTAATAAAACTGGTGACCTCGAAGTAGTGATGTGTGAGATGGACTATGACATAGTGGGAGTAACTGAGACATGGCTGGATGATAGCTATCACTGGACAGTTAACGTACAGGGTTACAGTCTGTTTAAAAAAGGATAGCCAAAACCGGAGAGGGGGAGGGGTCTGCGTTTATGTAAAGTCCTGTTTAAAGCCCACACTCTGGGAAGATATAAGTGAGGGACATGAACATGTGGAGCCACTGTGGGTAGAAATACATGGAGGAAAAAACAATAATAAAATACTAATAGGAGTTACCTAATATACCAGAGTCCACAGAAAATCTACTTCTAAACGACATAGACGAGACGGCAAATCATAATGAGGTCGTTATTTTGGGGAACTTCAACTATCCAGATATAGACTGGGAAACTGAAACCTGTACATCTCATAAAGGAAACAGGTTCTTGGCAATAACCAAAGACAATTACCTTTCCCAACTGGTTCAGGACCCGACTAGAAGGGCAGCCATACTGGACTTAGTATTAACCAATAGACCTGACAGAACAACAGATGTGCAGGTTGGGGGACACCTGGGAAATAGTGACCATAAAATAATAAACTTCCAATTGTCATTCAAAAGAGTGTTTCTTCAGGGAGGAACACAAATACCAAACTTCAAAACAGCAAAATTTAGCCAACTAAGAGAGGCCATAGGCCTAACTAACTGGGACAAAGTCCTCAAAAATAAAAATAAAGCCACAAAATGGTAGATTTTTAAAAGCATCCTAATATCTAATTGTGAGAGGTACATTCCTTATGGGAATAAAAGGTTAAGGAACAAAAAAAAAAACAATGTGGATAAATAGAACGCCAAAGAAAGCAATAAATGACAAAAAGAAAGCATTTAAATCACTAAAACAGGAGGGGCGCGAGGAAGCATTGAAAAACTATGAGGAAAAAAATAGAATATGTGTTAAAGGAGCTATTAATTAATAATATTTTGTGGAATATTATTAATTAATATTCATAAATAGGCGTAACCGGCTGACGCTAGCTCCGCCTATTTATTTCCCACACTGTTCTATTCCCCTCACGCTTAAGCTATAGCGGCGTCTATATAGACCACGTAAACTGTATTTTAAACAATAAAAGGCTTTATTATATAAAACAATGTCTACCGTCTAATTATTTAGACTATATCTATATATATTTATATTGGCGTATATAAATATATATACATATAGCCGCACAACAATACAATATTATACACTGACTACACTACACACTCCCACTAGTAATTCCACCCACAATATTAACTAGATAATACACAATATAGCAGCCCACCCTCACCTATACTATACTGTCCCTGGAATGTAAAGGGTTAAATAATAGTAGGGGATAAATGAGGGATATTGCAAGGGTTAGCCCAGGTTCCACAGGGCAGGGGTGAGCAGGGGTTAACTGGTAGGGGTACTGGCAGGGCTGTAGGGGTTACACAGGTTCCACAGGGCAGGGGTGTAGGGAGCAAGGGTTGGCGATCAGGGGACAGCAGCACACAAGGGGAGCTGGGAGGTATGGCAGGGGTTAAATGGACAGGGACACTGGCAGGGCAGCAGGGGTTAGCCCAGGTTCCACAGGGCAAGGGTGCAGGGAGGTATGGGCAGGATGGTTACAGGGGTTAGAGCAACAGGGGTTGGATCATGGGTTAGGGAAAATAGGGCAGCTGGGGTATTGCAGGGGTTACAGGGAAAGCATTGGTGGTTCAGGGGTTAAAAGGTAGGGCAAGGGTTAGGGGTTCTTAGGATACTTAGACCAATCCTTGCTGGAGCTCTGTCATGGTGACCTTTCCCCCATCTTCCTTCAGGTGACTCCTTCAGGAGACTGCCTTCTCTGGCCCCCACAGTTGGCTATATAGCCCCCTCCCCCTTCAGGTGAAAGCAGTGAGGTGTAGTGATACTAGCCCAACACCCCCTACAGGGAACCTTTTGCTGATAGCACACGGATCTACTTTCTATTGATCTCATCAGCCTCCATGTCTCCGGCCATTGTAACGCCCGCCTGAAAGTTCCTGCTATCAGTTTAAGATAGAGGGAAGTGCATCCACCACACCTATTGAGACAAAAGGGTCTAAACATATGGCCCCTTTGTCTTCCCCCATACCCCAGCAGGCATATGGCATTCCTGCAGGAGGGGGGCTTTGAATAGAGTGAAGTGAATACTATGTATCTTGGCCTTCTCACTACTGGGATTAAATATATATATATATATATATATATATATATATATATATATAGGGGCATCATATGCATCAGATTGGGGCATATCCGGAGACCCACCGATACATATATAGAAGGACCATATATAGATATACATGTATATGCATGCCTAATTAAGGGGGCATGCATGCATATACATATACACCCATACATACCAGCACTTCCTTCTACAATATGTAAAAGACAAATAAAAGCAGCCAAACTAGAGACCGAGAGATTAATTGCCAAAGAGAGTAAAACTAACCCTAAAATGTTCTTCAATTATATAAATGGTAAAAACCTGAAGGTGTCGGCCCCTTACAGAGTAATGAGGGAGGAGTTGCAGAGAGCGATGAGGAGAAAGCAAAGCTAGTAATTTTTTTTTTCTCCACTGTATTCACTGAGGAAAATAAACTGTCAGATGAAATGCAGAATATAAAAGTAAATTCCCCATTAAAAGTGCCCTGTCTGACCCAGGAAGAAGTACAGCGGCATCTTAAAAAGATTAAAATAGATAAATTGCCAGGACCGGATGGCATACACCCCCATATCCTAAGAGAATTAAGTAATGTCATAGCCAGACCTTTATTTCTAATATTTAAGGACTCTATACTAACAGGGGGTGTTCCACAGGATTGGCGCATAGCAAATGTGGTGCCAGTATTCAAAAAGGGTCCAAAAACAGAGCCTGGAAACTATAGGCCGGTAAGTTTAACATCTGTCGTAGGTAAATTGTTTGAAGGTTTTCTAAGAGATGCTATCTTGGAGTACCTCAATGAAAAAAATCAAATAACTCCATATCAGCATGGCTTCATGAGGGATCGGTTATGTCAAACCAATTTAATCAGTTTCTATGAGGAGTTAAGTTCTAGACTTGACCGCAGAGAATCAATGGATGTCGTATATCAGGACTTCTCTAAAGCAATTGACACTGTACCACATAAAAGGTTAGTATATAAAATGAGAATGTTTGGCCTGGGAGAAAATGTCTGTATGTGGGTAAGTAACTGGCTCAGTGATAGAAAACAGAGGGTGGTTATTAACGGTACATACTCAGATTGGGTCACTGTCACTAGTGGGGTACCACAGGGGTCAGTATTGGGCCCCTATTCTCTTCAATATATTTATTAATGATCTTGTAGAAGGCTTGCACAGTAAAATATAAATTTTTGCAGATGTCACTAAACTGTGTAAAGTAATTAACACAGAAGAGGACAGTACACTGCTACAGAGAGAGCTGCATATACTGGAGGCTTTGGCAGAGAAGTGGAAGATAAGGTTTAACACTGACACATGTAAGGTTATGCACATAGGAAGGAATAACGCAAGTCACCAGTACATACAAAATGGTAAAACACTGGGTAACACTGACATGGAAAAGGACCTAGGAATTTTAGTAAACAGCAAATTAAGCTGCAGAAACCAGTGTCAGACAGCTGCTTCCAAGGCCAATAAGATAAAGGGTTGCATCAAAAGGGGCATAGATGCCCGTGATGAGAACATAGTCCTGCCACTTTACAAATCACTAGTCAGACCACACATGGAGTACTGTGCACAGTTCTGGGCTCCTGTGAACAAGGCAGACATAGCAGAGCTGGAGAGGGTTCAGGGGAGGGTAACTACAGTAATAACTGGGCGGACTACAGTACCCAGAAAGATTATCAAAATTAGAGTTATTCACTTTAGAAAAAAGACGACTGAGGGAGATCTAATAAGTATGTATAAATATATCAGGGGTCAGTACAGAGATCTCTCCCATGATCTATTTATCCCCAGGACTGTGATGAGGGGACATCCTCTGCTTCTAGAACAAAGAAGGTTTGTACACAAATATAGAAAAGGATTCTTTATGGTAAGAGCAGTAAGACTATGGAACTCTCTGCCTGAGGAGTTCACTAAAAGAGTTCAAGAGGGGCCTGGATGTATTTCTGGTGTGTAATAATAATACAAGTTTTAGTTAGAGCAGTGAGCGTTTCAGTAGACACAGAAGTGGGATGGTTACACTGATAATAGCAGCATTGACGCTCACCATCTGTGTTGATTCCTCAAAGTTGCGTAAAACCTCACAGATGTCAGACATCCATGCCCACTTGTCGCTTGTGAAGAGCGGAAGCTGACTGGAAAGATGACTGGCATGTTGCAGCTGGTATTCCACTACTGCCCTCTGCTATGCTCAAAGCCTGGCCAGTATGTGGAATGTGGAGTTTCAGAGTGTGCTCACATGGCACAATAGTCAGTGTATTCCAGGCCTTCCCCACACGTTTATTGGCTGCCTAGGAGGCTGCTCGAGGAGACTCGAGCTTCGCTCTTGAGCACGCGCATTGTTCGCTCAACAGTAGTTTCTACCCATTGGAACTCAGTGCTCCATATGTTAGACTGCCCGTAACTGCAGACCATCAGGACTTCTCCCCTGTGTAACTCCCAAGGAGGATGAACTGGCAGTGTTGGACATAAATGCCCTGGAATTTCATACTAGATGGTTTATCTGCCCAAATGACAGGAGAGGAGTAGGAGGAGCATGAAAAGCTTGAGGGTGATGATGTAGATGATCCTAACAGACCATGGTAGTATGCAGTGGAGATGGAGGCAGGGAGCACAAATGGCCAATTGCATGCTGCCATGTTTGTGTAGTGACAGCCGCATTGTCATGATTTTGCAGAGGGCTGACTACTGGCTGTCCACATTGTTAGATCCTCATTACAAGTAAAAAATGGGGGCATTTTTTTAGACCTTCTGATAAGGATGCAAAAATGGACTACTATAGAGGTCAGTGCCTTCGAGCGCCATCACCTGTCCTCAGGAAGGTCTGACTGGGAGCACCCTCTATGTTCATGCTCCACTGCCATGACTGTTATAGAGGCAGGGGGTGGGGGGGTGGGCGACAGGAGCAGTACCAGCTCCATATGCAGCAAATTCAGTCGAGTCTATGATGAGCAGTTTTCTTAAGCCTCCTACTTAAGAAACCACCCAGCAGCAGGACATGCAGCAGAGCCTCAACAGCAGGTGGTGACATACTTGAACTGCTCCCAGTCACCCATGTTTTCCTGCCCAGCTAGTAGTGTGGCATCAGATCGGGTGTTCAGTGCATCAGGGGGTATAGTTATCCCTAAGAGAACTTGTCTTTCCTCCCAAAATTTTGAGAGACTAACCTTCATAAAAATGAATCAGGCATAGGTCATCTAAATCATTCTACGACTAATGATGATACTGTAGTGTGCTAC
>ONZH01013868.1:0-73041 GCA_900303285.1 Rhinella marina
CAAACCACAGGGAAGCCTGTCAAACATGTCACTTAGAAAGCCGCGCAGAGCGTCTGATTCCAGGCGCAAGCCCACTCGTGACAGCTTGGGGATGCGGGTTGGCTCCACAAAAAGTATCTGTTGCAGTAGACCTCTAGTGCCTATGATTATGTTGGCATGCCCACAGCTTATTTTAGTCCTGCAGATCTTGAACATGGCTGTGGTTTTGTATGCCCACCTTGTGGACAAAAAAAATATCATATGGGAGTTGATCTCAGAGAGCTACAGGCAGCCAATCTTGGCTTAGCTCCGGCATGTTTTAGACGAGTGAAGACAGCAAAAACTCCACTGAAAGACTTCTCTGGGGCTGCAAGGAGGAGGACCAGGAGGAATGATGCGACCTATCGCTCTATGGCAAGATGTCAGACTCAGAAGTGAACTCCACGCCATCCTGCTTCAACTTAGAGGAGGAGTGAGCCATCTATCAACTATCTCATCCTCTTTCTCTTCAATGATAATGTTACACCTTTTCACAGCCAGCAGCGACAATCTACAGCTACTACTACTACTGGCCAGATAACTGGTGCTGTTACTGCCCACATTTTGACTCTGAGTCTGGGACCTATTTGGAACCCTGACATTTGAATGTGAATGGGTCCGCATCCATGATATGGGACACACATGGCTGGTGCTCCTATATTACGGACCCGCTGTTTGCAGGCCACAATACGCGCGGGAATGTGCATGAGGCCTAAAACTGAGGTATGTGCTGAAAGATTCCTTTTAACCCAAAATAAAATAATGTTAAAGCAGGTTCCATATCAAGTCTGTACTCCCATGTGTGTCTTTTTTAAAATCAAAATTAGGACCATCTAGTCCTGTGACGGCCGAAACTCCAGCTGTGGTAAAACTACGACTCCCAAGATGCCCCCTTGCTTGGCTATTCTCTGAATGCCATAGAAATGAATGGAGCATGCTGGGAATGGTAGTTTCACCACAGCTGTAGTGCCGGAGGTTAGCCATCACTGATCTAGTCTAGCCTACTGTATGATCCTGCAGTGTTGATCCAGAAGAAGGCAAAGAAAAAAACTATGAGGCTGATGCCAACGGTCCCGTATTAATGGAGAAAAATTCCTTCCCAAAGGTTGTATAAACACTCTGCTAGGTTAATTGGCTTCCTATGAAATTTGCCCAACTGTATGTGTAAGTCCTGAATGGCAGACCCCCATGACTATACACTTATAATTACTTTCTGAGTAGGTAAAATGTTTATATACTGGATTTTGACTGCAACACAAGGAAAAAAATATCTCATAAGAGTATAGCCTTCCATCACCACCATCATTAATTATGTGTAGCTGTCATCATCTCACTAGTGTATATGATGTATGCAAACAAACAATGAGTGTCTACTAATTAATAAGTGTGTTCCATCTGCCAAGAGACCTCATTAACTTTAGTAACTGGTATACATACAGTATATATGTATGCTCATATACTGTATGCACTAACTTGACTGACAGCACAGTAACTGGAGTCAGATAATCTATCAGGTGCATCTACCATCCAGTAATCAACCATCTTTATTTTCTTGGGTTTCATTGACCACACGGCGCACATGTTGTCAGTAACACCTCTCACAGTAAGTACAGAGTATACTTTATGTAATATACTACTGCTTTATGTATGAGAATATTGATGGGAAAGGAGACAGGAACAGAGAATATTAAGAATATTTATGAGCAAGGTGATTGCAATAGTGAGCAATGATAGATATAAAATATAGAAGGAACATGT
Source organism: Rhinella marina (assembly GCA_900303285.1). Classification (NCBI taxonomy): domain Eukaryota; kingdom Metazoa; phylum Chordata; class Amphibia; order Anura; family Bufonidae; genus Rhinella; species Rhinella marina. Next base: position 1,777 of record ONZH01013868.1, read on the forward strand.
GAAAGATCATGTACTGCAGGTCATCTGCTCAATGTTCCTACCAGAAGCTAATCATGGTGGCCTCACTCTACCTAAAATGTAATGCTGGTGTCCATATTACCTGCAGTGATTGTTCAAGAAACCTAAACTATGACAAGTAGCCCTTCAAAGAGACATTCATGCCCTTCACATCTAGTGTTCCAGTGTTGAGAGTCACTTTGAAACAACATGGTAGCTTGGCAAAACTCACAGAGACAAAAGGATAAAAAACATCCTGCATGATATGATAATGATTGCGGATGTCAGTGGCTATATATATTAAAATAAATCACAGAAAAGGAATATTAGTGCACAAAAATAGATGCAAACAATATATACTGTATAAACTAAGACCTCATTCTGATATGATAAAGTCTGAGACTCTTAGCCAATATATTTTGATCAAAACACATCTGTGCCCACCTACCCAGCGTCACGGTGGGTCTCAGGTCAGGCAGGTCCTACGCTAACCTAACTATGCCGTTGGGCATCTATATCTAGGAGCATGGACACTGCGCCTTGATTGGGTGGTACATATAGGTGTGTTTGCTCCTCCTCTCATCGGTTGCTGTATGCACATAGAGGTCACTAGTAGCAGCACACCTATATGTGCAGTGTCCATGCTCCTAGATATAGATGCCCAACGCATAGTTAGGTTTAGCGTAGGACCTGCCTGACCTGAGACCCACCGTGACGCTGGGTAGGTGGGGCACAGATGTGTTTTGATCAAAATATATTGGCTAAGAGTCTCAGACTTTATCATATCAGAATGAGGTCTTAGTTTATACAGTATATATTGTTTGCATCTATTTTTGTGCACTAATAACCCCTTTTCTGTGCTTAACATGGTAGCTTGGACTTACCAGGTGGCAATGCCCTTTTGAACTGATGCTTCCTGCTGCCCTTACGTTATTGTAAATTATAAATTTCATTGGGGTGGTCCTAATAGGAGCATTAACCCTAAATTTGGATAAGGAGATGAAAAATTACCAGGAAAGGATTGCTTTGGTTCCACCTTGGGTCTTAAGGGCATCCACTAACCCAAAAGCTCACTCACCTGAACATAAAATTCTACTAATATACAATACAATGCTGCAAAAAGATTATCATTCATTTTGGTCAAACTGCTAACCCATGCCACCGGGCAGCACCAAAATATAATTTTTTTTTTGCCGCTTTCAGTTGGGGAACAGGGTGTTACCTACACTAGCACCAATGTTACACAGTGCTTGAGGGTACAGATTATTGATATTATTATAACCCATTGTGTATGGCATAAGAAATAACCAACATCTTTTTTTACCAAAGAAAGTGGAGAGGACTCAAACAATGTTTTGGGTCTAGGGACTTTCACCAACATTCAGATTCAGCCCCCTGACTAAATCTCTGCACCCCCCCTATGACATTTCTAGAATCAGAACATGAAAGGTGCATGGTAATTTTGGTCTCCACACTGTACCTTCCTTTCATTGGTCTCAGTTATCTGCATTCATTTTCCCATTCTTACCTTCCACTAACCTCATCTCAGGGTGGAGATGGGCCCTTTATTTGCTAAGCTCCATAGCAGTGGCTATTTGTACTGACCACATGATAATGTCTTCAGCAACCTCAGTAGACTTAGACTTGTCCTAACATAACAATGTATAACATATTCACAGTATAAGTGATAAGTATTTGATCAGTGGGGGTCTCAGAGGTTGGAGCTGTATACTCAGCTTCTCTTTGGCAGTCAATGAATGAAAGCATTGAATGAAGCTTCAACATCAATAAGTGATCATCACTTCATTGACTCGGGGGACTCAGATCAAATACTTTATATAGTGATAAGTTGTTATGATGAGACAACCATTTGATGGCAGTACATCCTCTTGTGTAAACTGGTATTTGGTTGTTTGCATTGGAAACAGCATGAGAGGAGGAAAGACAAGCAAACCTTCATACAATTATTTGTTTGTTAATCATTTGACTTGCATTTATTGTTGATTGACCTTATCTTCCCATGTAAAATGACCCTGAATTTACGGATATAGTTGACCACAATGACTGATCAGAGACCAGCACAATCTTCCAACTTTCCAAAATGTTCTTGTTTTTTGGTTAAAGAGGTATTCCAGTAGGTACAAGTTATCCCCTATTCACAGGGTAACTATCAGATCGGTGGGGGTCCTACCACTTGGACCCCGACTAATCACGAGAACGGCGGCTCTGTACCCCCTGCAGGCCCCTTGCTGCTCCCCTAAAATGACCGGATCTGCCGGTTTCACGTGCGTGTGGCTGCTCTATTCATTTCTATGGGTTGTACTTGGCTACTCATTTTAGGGAAGCAGCAAGGGGCCTGCAGGGGGTAAGGGGCCCTCGTGATGAGTGATAGGATCCCCATCAATCTGATATGTGGATAGGGAAAAACTTGTACCAGCCAGAATACTCCTTTAAATCATAAATGAGCTTCTTTTCTCTATGTACTGTAGATGACATTATGTAGATTAATATTTGTTCTTACATTCCTTCAGAATTTTGGGTTTTAGAAATTGGTCCTACAGATGTACCTGAATAAGACCATCATTGAATATTTTATCCTGAAGGGATTCTCTGATACCGCAGAATTACAGATTTTGATCTTTCTTATAGTTCTACTCGTCTATCTCATCACTGTTGGTGGAAACTTGACAATTCTCATACTGATCTGCTTGGACCTTCATCTCCACACTCCCATGTACTTCTTTCTGGCCAACCTGTCCATCGTTGATATCTCTTTTACCACCACCATGCTACATAGGATCTTCACCAGCTTCATGACCGGAGATGAAACAATATCATTCTATGGGTGCATGATGCAATCCTTCATGTCTGGATCCTTCACAGTTCATGAGTTGTACATACTGACTGCCATGAGCTATGACCGTTACGTGGCCATTTGTATCCCATTGAGGTATCAATTGGTTATGAATCAAAGAACATGTGCTATATTGGCTTTTCTCTGCTGGGCCTTGGGTTTTCTCTTGTCATGTCCAGTTGCTTGGACTCTAGCAAGTTTCTCATGTTACACCTCCATTGAAATCAACCACTTCCTCTGTGACATTATCCTTCTGATGAAGATGACCTGCAGCGATACCTCTGTATTAGAAGTATTACTCTTCATTGAAGGATGGTTTTCTCTTCACTATTTCCCCTTTTCTTCTTACTTTTGTGCCCTATATTTATATAATTATTGCAATCCTGAAGATTCGTACCACCACGGGCAGATATAAGGCATTCTACACGTGCTCCTCACACCTCACTGTTGTCATCCTTGTCTATGCAATGAACATTATTCAGTATTTGATACCGAGCAGTCTAGACTACAAAAAACTTTATACTTTGATCAACACTGCTGTGGTCCCTCTGCTAAATCCAATAATCTATAGCTTAAAAAACAAAGATGTGAAAAAAGCTCTAAGGAGTAAAAGGATGGCTTGGTGTAACATTTCCATTTAACTTATTCTGTCTTGATAGTACTGTATATAGATATTATAAAATGTATAGGATTACTTAGGAAACATTCAATTTCAGAGCTACCTAAAGAATAATCTTGGTTCTGCTAGATCCGTGTAACTTCAGTGTATTAAAATCAGTTCCACCAGCTAAGCTAAGCTTGATAAGATGGCAGCATTGGGAAGAACTTGATGGAAATGTTTTGATAATCAAGGTAAAGTACAGTAATAAGCTTAGGCCTCAGAAATAGTATTATAGTATTACTCACTATACATCGAATGGAATATAGCCAGGGATAACCAAATGAGAGGAGGACTTGCGCATACTGGTGTCAATAAAAAACTAAACAGTACTAATCAGTGATTTTGGCTATTTCGGCACTAAATCTATAATCAGACAAAGTGTGCAGAACAGGAAGCGATTTTAAACCTGCTGCCCATGACATCATTTTCAGGCCAAGGCTTTCTTGGCAACCTGGTGCTACAGTGCTTTAGGGCTGGATCAGAGTCTGGTGCAGGCTGGAGTAGTAGAAAGTATTAGAAGAGGCAGTTCGGATTCTGGACAGGGGTTGTTGTTAAGTAGGAAGTTATATTTTGCTACTGTTTAAAATTAAAGGGGTTGGCCATTTTCTGGTTACTATTGGTCAATGTATTTATAAGGTAACTATATGGCACTTACCAACATAGCCTTTGTTTAAATTATACGGCAAATACTAGGCAGTGGTATTTGTCTAGCCGATTATCATCATATTTGCCGTTTTGCGGTCGGATCCATTCTTCACAATCAAGCTGTTATCATTTAAGGCAGGGGTGGCCAACTCGTGGCTCTTGAGCCTCATGTGGCTCTTTGCCTCTTCAAGTGTGGCTCTTTTGGTGGAGCCGGGAAGCAGTCAGGCCGCCACGCTCTCCACCCCATGCTCAGATCTCCTTTCCTGATCAGGCACCGTTGCTACTCTGCAGTTTCAGCTCACTCTCCACTACATCCTGATGCGCACAGTGTTAGAACATAGCAAGTGGAGACATGAACTATGACCTGATGTTGTGCGCGTTAGTATGGGGGGTCCTGAACTTAGCATGGGGGAGGTCTTATCTGAGCATGGGGGGGACATATCTGAGCATGGGAGGAGATCTGATCACTGAGGGTCTGACACTGGGAGTCTGATTTGGGTTGAGGATCATATTTTTGGTCAGTTGAGGATTGGGGGTCTGATTTATGAGTCTGATGAAAAATATGTTTTTTCTTTTTTCTCTACTAATGAAAAATAAGATCACATGAAAAAAATGTTCTTATTTTTTTCCACTAAAACCTAGGCGCATCTTATTGGTCGAAAATACGGTGACTCGCGTGCCAATGTATGGCTTGTGGCTCCTGGTAGTCTTACGTTTTTTTTCCTGGCTCTTTGTGTCTGTAAGGTTGGCCACCCCTGATTTAAGGTGTCTTATTATGTCAACTATTATGGCAACAAATTAAGGTGTCAACTACTAGGTCAACTGTTTTCATTTGAATCCAAAAATCTAAAACTGATCAATTAGGTTTTGGTATTTGGTTAAACTTGTAATATTATTACACTCCAGAAATACACCCAAGCCCCCCTTGAACTCTTTTAGTGAACTTACCATCACCACCTCCTCAGGCAGAGAGTTCCATAGTCTCACTGCTCTTACCGTAAAGAATCCTCTTCTATGTTTGTGTACAAACCTTCTTTCCTCCAGACGCAGAGGATGTCCCCTCGTCACAGTCACAGTCCTGGGGATAAATAGATCATGGGAGAGATCTCTGTACTGACCCTGTACATAGTTATTAGATCTCCCCTCAGTTGTCTTTTTTCTAAAGTGATTAACCCTAATTTTGATAATCTTTCTGGGTACTGTAGTCCACCCATTCCAGTTATTACTTTAGTAATAACTCTGAACCCTTTCCAGCTCTGCTATGTCTGCCTTGTTCACAGGAGCCCAGAACTGTACACAGTCCTCTATGTGTGGTCTGACTAGTGATTTGTACAGTGGCAGAACTATGTTCTCATTACATGCATCTATGCTCATTTTTTATACACCCCATGATCTTATTAGCCTTGGCAAAAATTCCTAAGCCATTTTCCATGTCAGTGTTACCCAGTGTGTTACATCATTTAGTATGTATGGGTGACTTGCGTTATATATATATTTACAATATCTCACAAAAGTGAGTCCAACCCTCACATTTTTGTAAATATTTTATTATATCTTTTCATGGGACAACACTGAAGATCTGACACTTTGATACAATACAAAGTAGTCCATGTACAGCTTGTATAACAGTATAAATTTTGTGTGCCCTCAAAATAACTCAACACATATCCATTAATGTCTAAACTGCTGTCAATAAAAGTGAATACACCCATAAGTGAAAATGTCCAAATTGCGCCCAATTAGCCATTTTCCCTCCCCAGTGTCATGTGACTCGTTAGTGTTACAAGGTTTCAGGTGTGAATGGGGAGCAGGTGTGTTAAATTTGGTGTTATTGCTCTCACACTCTCATACTGGGCACTGGAAGTTCTACGTGGCACATCATGGCAAAAAACTCTCTGAAGACCTGAAAAAAAGAAGTGTTGCTCTACATGAAGATAGCATAGGCTATAAGAAGATTGCCACCAATTTGCTGCAGCATGGTGGCCAAGACCATACAGCGGTTTACTAAGACGGGTTTCAAGAAAAACAGGCCTTGCCATGATCAGCCAAAGAAAGTTGAGTGCACATGCTCAGCGTCATATCCAGAGGGTGTATGAGTGCTGCCAGCATTGCTGCAGAGGTAAAAGGGGTGGGGGGTCAGCCTGTCAGTGCTCAGATCATACGCCGCACACTGCATCAGATTGGTCTGTATGGCTGCCGTCCCAGAAGGAAGCCTCGTCTAAAGATGGTGCACAAGAAAACCCACAAACAGTTTTCTGAAGACAAGCAGACTAATGACACGGATTACTGGAACCACGGCCTGTGGTCTGATGAGACCAAGATAAACTTATTTGGTTAAGATGGCATCAAGCGTGTGTGGTGGCAACCGGGTGAGGAGTACAGAGAGAAGTGTGTCTTGCCTACAGTCAGGCATGGTGGTGGGCGGGGCATGGTTTGGGGCTGCATGAGTGCTCCCAGTTGGGGGAGGGGACATAAATTAATTGAGGAAACCATGAATGCCAACATGTACTGTCGCATACTGAAGGAGAGCATAATCGTCACACATCTGGCCACAAAAAATATTGACACTTTGGGCACAATTTGGCCATTTTCACTTAGGGGTGTACTCACTTTTCAGAAATTCACGGAAAAAAAGGCGACCTTGATTAAGGTGGTACATATAGGTATGTGTGCTCCTCCTCTCATTGGTTGCTGATGCACACAGAGGTAACTAGGAGCAGCACATTATATGTTCAGGGTCTGCGCACCTAAACATAGATGCACAACCGCATAGGAAGGTTTAGCGTAGGACCTGCCTGGACTGAGACCACCGTGGCGCTGGGTAGGTGGGCACAGATGTATTTTGATCAAAATGTATTGGCTAAGAGTCTCAGATTTTATCTATAGAGTGAGGGCTTAGTCCATATATTGTTTGCATCTACTGTTTTAGTGCATTTTTTCCGTGAATTTCTGAATTTAGCCTTGTACATCCGCACATTTTGCTGTCACATGGTGCAGGATGTTTGTATATGTTTTCCGTGAGTGTACTCACTTTTGTTGCCAACAGTTTAGACATTAATGGTTGTGTGTTGAGTTATTTTGAGAGCATGCCAAATTTACCCTGTTATATAAGCAGTACACTGACTACTGTACATTGTATCAAAGTGTCAGATCTTCAATGTTATCCCATGAAAAGATATACCAGTAATTAATAAATAAAAAAACAAAAAACTAACCCCCAGTATAATTAATTATCAGATAGATCACAAATCATCATATATTGTAGCCATATCACCACTTCTATATTTTGGCACCTATAACCATATGCATAAACTGATTACGATACAACTTGCCACATATGATAAACATGCATTACAGCACCATTATATCGATCACGATGAACATGCTTTACTATGCCATACATAAGAGACCCTCAAATTAGTCATCCATTTTACTCACGGTTCTGTTGTACCGAATATGGATCAGAAGGTTTGCCATGTGAGGATCGGGTCGGGAAAGGTTCTGTTCCTAAATTGCCCCTATACATATCCCTGCCTAAAGGCAGAGTGTCCGCCCCGAAAGGGGCAACCCCACTTCTCGGTGGCTAAACCCCACAATGTCACCCAAGAAAACCTTGATGAGGCATTTCATACACTTTGCAAAAGTTGTCACAACGCATTTCCCCAATTTCTGTTTACAGTATGTTGGTTCTTTAGGCGACCAGAGTATGAAGAAAGATATATGTAGATAATGGCATCCAGATGATGATAGGCGCACTAAGTGTATTCAAATGCTGCTATCACTAAGTAATTGGTGTGTCCCATACAAACATTAAACCACAGACTTTCTTGCTAAAGAAAGTCATGTGGGTGATATGTTCATATGTCACTTCCGGCCACTGGAGCGTAAGCAGTCAGCGCTTATTACAGTGCCAGAAGTGAGTAAATCATTTGTTAAACAAGGTCACGTGGTTAATATGTTAATACATCACCTCTGGCATTTGGACCACAAGAGTTCCATGCTTGCTCCAGTCCAGGAAGTGACATATCTTATGTAATATTCCAGGTATTAACTCAGAAGAAGTGCTTAAATTTCAATCTGGAATGCTACAGAATGCTCCACATCTACAACTTCTGCTTCCTCCACTTCATCCTCCTCGTCTTCCTCCTCTTTTTTAAAAACAGAGAGTGGCGCAAACATGCACCCATATCAGTAAAAGGACAAGGAGGGAGGAACCAACCAGAAAATATTGTCTAAAGTCAAAATAACACCACAAAAAAAAGAAAAATCTAATAATAGACCTATCCTCCAGATCCCTTACTGAATCTGAAAATAGAGTGTTAGCAAAAGGTTTTTCTTTCGTTCCAACTATGAGATTTAATACTTTTAATTGAGTGAAATATATTCATCTATTTATTTGCAAACTAAAAGGGGTTGTCGGGGTTCAGAGCTTCAGAGTGTTCTAGATTAGGAATTTCTATTAAGGATCTAGAGGGAGTTTGTACCCTTGGGTCACTCCTCAAGGACAATGATCAAAGCCCTGGACAGGGACTTTTCACCTGCCTTAAACCTAAGAGTACCAAAATGCCCCCACCACAAGGCACCTCCCCTCCTGACATTTTCGACAATTTGATTGTTGATCAATTGGAGAAACTTCCTGAGATAACCTTTAGTATAACAAGAAATTTAGACAAAAAAGAAATAGAGGCTTCGACAAATACTTAAATTCCAGTATTGCAGGTAAGCCATCTGATAAAGGATGCAAAATTGTAATAGTGGATCACCTTACCTATCGTAACATGTGCCTCGATCTTTTTAAATGACAAAACTTGTTATCACATACTTAGAAATAATCCTACTGAAAAATTCACAACCAAATTAGAATCTATTCTAGTCAGGGCCTTTGAAAATAAAGTAATCTGTAGAGAGGAGATGATTGGAGGAGATGGTTTATGACATCTAACTGCCCTCAGATACCTCCCTTCTGTGCTCTCCCAAAAATACACAAGGGTTATTCTCTGCTAAAAGGTCGCCTGATTGTTTCGGGGGTTGACTCTATCACTCATAGCATCAGTACTTATATTGATGAGATTCTACGTCCTTTTGTCTCTTCCCTGCCTTCATACATTAGGAATACTACTGATCTTATGATGAAAATCGAGAATATTACAGTGGACAATAGAATCCACCTGGCCTCAGTTGATATGGAGGCTTTATATAACAGCATACCACACAATTGGTACTTGTTTGCTGTAAAACATTTTCTTAAAACAAGGGGCATACAGTACCAGATATGCATAAAAACTTTGTTTTGGCAGCCCTTGAATTTATTTTATAACATAATTATTTTATTTTTGAAAATCGTTTCTTCCACCAGCTCAGGGGGATGGCTATGGGGAGCCCTTGTGCCCCCAGCTATGCAAATCTGTTCCTGGGCTGAAGGGAGGACACTGTTGTTTTTTAGGATGAGCATCATGAATGGACCCCCAGAATTTTATTCTGGGGTCGATATATTGATGATATACTTGTCTTATGGGATGGGTCAGGAGAATCTTTTAAACTTTTTGTTCAACAACTAAATTGTAACAAGATAGGTTTAAGATTCACTTCCAAAATCTGCAGTCATAGCATTCAATTTCTTGACATTCGTATCACTAGGAAGAATGGTGAGCTGCACACAGAAGCCTACCACAAATGGACTGCTACTAACAGTCTATTGCGGTGGGAAAGTTACCACCCTATGAGCCTCAAGAAGGGTATCCCTAAGGGACAGTATCTCTGTATTCGCAGAAACTTTTCCTCATTTGAAAAATTCATGTCCCAAACAAGGGACATGCAGGATAGTGTCACGAACCAGCAGGTGTGGACCCACTGTGCCTCGCGCTCTACCCCCTCTAATTGCGTTGTCTAAGTGAAACCCCTCGTTCTACACAATTACCCCTGATGGTGGGGATAGACTTTCTGAGGGGAACACCAGGTCACTACCTCCTGAGGAGGGTCGGGACATGAGGCAGCTGGTCCAGGGGGACCAGGAGATACCTGTGAAGGTACCAGTAGTACAGCGGTGGTCAACAGGCATGGTCGAATCCAGGAGAGGCAATACAGGACCGAGGGATGAGGCAGAAGCAGAGTCAGACAGGCAAAGGGTCAGGGCAGGCGGCACAGGTACGTAGTCAGGCAATCCGAGTCATCAACGAGAAGGTCAATGCAGGCAGGCAAGGATCAGGCAGGTAGCGAAGTCGGATAACAAGGCACGGGTCAGAGCACAGGAACACAAGCAGGAACAGGTATAACCAAATGCAAGATAGGACCTTGACACTGAGGCATCTTGGGAGAGGGATGAGCAAATTAAATAGGTCCAGGGTTGGTCAATCAGGACACATGACCAACCCACATGACCTAGCATGGTCACATGATCGAAACAGCTTCAGCCCAGAGGGAGTGAGTAATACAGGGCTGGATAGAAACTCTGGAGCGGATCATGGTGCAACAGCTCTACACAGCCAGAGCTCAGGACTGCAGCAGTGAATGGAAACCACAAGCAGCAGCTCACCGCTGGACACGACGCCCAGAACGGCAGCGGTAAGCAGGGGTACAGCGGCACACAGCAGCCGCTGTTACAGATAGATTTCACCAAAGAGGTTACCCTCCTGAGATCTTGAATGAAGCATTTAATCATTCTACTAATAGGGACCGACATTCACTACTTATAGTATACCTACTCCTCAATCACATGATGATAAAAAAGTCAAGAGAATCATAGGTACATATGATGATCAAAGCCAAAAAATCCTGGGTATATTGAAGAGATATTGGGGAATCCTTTTGTCTGATTCTGACATAAGGGATGCTATCCCACCTCCACCACCTATTACCTATAGCAAAGGCAAGTTGACAAAAGATCGTTTGATACATAGCCACTATCAAAGACCTTTAGGGGCTAAAACGTTTTTGGATCAAAAACCTTGTATATGCTGCCCCCTCATTTCTAAGTCCAATAGTTTTGTAATTGTCTCCACTGGGAAAAAAAACTACTATATGCATGATTTTGCTAATTGTAAAACTCTAAACTATGTGGGAAAGACGAAGCGAGAATTGAGACGCAGGGTGGGCGATCATATTGGGGATATCAAAAACCAGGGAGACAAACCGATAGCGCACCATGTGCTAGAGGCTCACAATGGTGATCATAAAGCTCTTACATTTCAAGTGATTGAAGTAGTATGGCAGTCCTCTCGAGGTGGTAATTGGGACAAGAGAATTCGGGCCAAGGAGGCCCAATGGATTAATCGTCTTAAAATGTTGAGCCCAATGGGATTTAATGAACAAATTTCCTTTAATTGCTTTCTTTAATCATTCTAACTTCACTTTTTAGGCCTCACCAGTCATGATGTCATAAATGGTATCCATCTAAAAATGGGAACAGGTGACCTGTAGTGACATCAAACCATAATGGGTTCCATTTCGTTTACCTATATGGGTCTCTGATTTTTTAATTATTATACGGTTTCTCGGATACAATGATACCTCAAGATACAATGGCCTCAGGATACAATATTTTCAACATTCAATGTTTGTCCTGGAACCAATTAATATTGTAACTTGAGGGACCACTGTATTTATTTTAGTACCCATTCTTCCCTAACTCAATATTATTTTAGTGTTGCCCTTTAAACTTATTGAATCAGTGTTGCCCTTTAAATTAACACCTTCTTTCCCCTTATCTAGATATAGGGATATGCTACATTAATATAACTGGATAGTGCTTCAATGATCACACAGTGCCTCAGCTAGTTTAGTCCTTCATATACCTATCATTATGTTTGAGGTCTCAATCTCTCTCTTTTTAGGATATCGCTCATTTCTGACTCCTCCCCTAGATATTCAATCTTTCAATGTGGAGCATTCTTTAGCATTCCAGATTGACACGCAGGCACGTTTAAGCACTTCTTCTAAGCTAATAGTGTAAGTATAAGGCTACTTTCACATTAGCGGCAGCCTTCTCCCGCAGGCTGTTCCAGCGGGTGAACAGCCTGCTGAATCCGTGACGCTACTAGTGCATACGTACAGCTGTAATTCTACTCTGGCCCCATTCACCATAATGGGGGCGGGCCGGAGGTCCGGCTGCAGCATGACAAACATTCCGAGAGGCGGCCGGAATAAAACTACGACATCACCCTCCAGAACAACCGGAGAAGGCTTCTGCTTATGTGGAAGTAGCCTAATACCTGGAATATTGCATGTTTACATTCCAAATGCCAGAGGTGACGCATTAACATATTGACCACCTGACCTTGTTTAACAAATAACTTATTACTCACGTCACCGGATGTGACGCAATGTTTGTATGGGACACGCCGATTACTTAGTAACTATATATAGCAGCACTTGAATACACTTAGTGCGTCTATCATCATCACAATGCCATTATCTACTGTGGTAATGTGTATGGGTGTGGGGGTGTGGATCTCACTTGGTTTGTCAGTTTAGCCGGGTGAGAACTGAAATCCAGAAGTGGTATAGTTTCAGCAAGGCATAGTTGCTGGAGCTGGTTTTGTTTAAAAGTGTACAGGCTGGACTTCTTGGACTGGGAGACAGGTTGGAAGTGGGAGTCTTCCAGTCCACACACCCCTAATCCCTCACAGGTTTTCCCTGGCCCCAGGTGAGGCCAGCTGGTTCATTTAGGCAGGGATAAATCAACCTGCGGTGTGTGAGTATGGGGGAGAGGAACTGACCCTGGAAGAGGGTTGAAGCCAGTGGGGCTTGAGTGGTCTCAGCCATGAGAGCTGAGGGGACCACACGCTACGTGTAGCCGGATGTCTCCCCGTGTGTGGACTTGTGTTTGGTGAGCTGACCAGACGGTGGGAACATGAGACCCTGTATAAGCTGTGCTTAAGGCCAGTTTCACACGAACGTTGTGTTTTGTGGTCCGCAAATTGCGGATCCGCAAAAAAAAACGGATGCCGTCCGTATGGCATCCGTTTTTTTTGCGGATCCATTGTAACAATGCCTATCCTTGTCCGCAAAACGGACAAGAATAGGACATGTTCTATTTTTTTTGCGGAGCTACGGAACGGGCAAACGGATGCGGACAGCACACAGTATGTTCTCAGTATTTTTTGCGGACCCATAGAAATGAATGGGTCCGCATTTTTCATGTGAAAAATGCGGATCGGAGCCCGCAAAAAATACTGTCGTGTGAAAGAGGCCTAAAGGTGAGACAGGGAGGAGAACCGGTGTTAGTCAGAGCCCAGCCGGGCAGGTGTTATTTTATGTTTTTTGTGCTGAAGTGTAAAATAAAGCTGTGTTGGACTTTAAAACTCCCGTGTGTTGGAAGAAGCCTGTGATGGCGACCCCCTAAAAGCAAGCAATCCCTTACACTACCTACATCTTTCTTCATACTCTGGTCCCCTGAAGAACCAACAAAAACAGAAATTGGGGAAACGTGTCAGGACAACTTTTACAAAGTGTCCGGAGTGCTTCATCAGGGTTTTCTTAGGTGACATTGGAGGGTTTAGCCACCGAGAAGTGAGGTCACCCTGCTGTCATATTAGCCGACATGGCTTATGTGTTGTGTCACCCTAGCTTCGTGATTGGATGGATTGGAGTGTTTGGTTATTATTTTTTATGGTCATAGGACTTTGAGATATTTTGGCTGAATTCCAACTTAAATATAATGGTTGTTATAATTTATTTGACCTTTAATAAAGCACAGTAGTCATATTTTTCCAAAGGTCTTGTGTTGGTCTCATATGTATTACTTATTTTTTTATTAATTTAACTTAATGTGTAGCACATAATCCCATGAGATGTAACATAATGAAATCATTCCAGTGATGTGTAACCTGTCATCATGTCACTGGTGTATAGAAGCTATGCAAACAAACAATGAGTATCTACTAATGAGTAAATGTATTCCATCTGCCAGGGGACCTCATTAACTTTAGTAACTAGTATATATGGCATATGTATATATATTTGTATACTGTATGCAGTAACTTGATTGACAGCACAGTAACTGGACGCAGATAATCTATCAGGTGCCTCTACCATCCAGTTATCTCTGGTATTTTCTTAGGCTCCTTTGCCTTTTCTTGTTGTAAGTAACACCTCTCAGATCAAGTACCTGATATATTGTATGCACTGCATATTAATGCTTTATGTATAAGAATATACATTGTAATAGTCCGTGATGATGGATATGAAATATAGAAGGAACATATAACAGATCATGTAGCTACAAGTCAGCAGATGGTCATGGTAGTCTTACTACTATGTAATGCTGGTACTCATGTTACTTGCAGTGGTTGTTCAAGCAAACTAACAGAGAACAAGTAACCCTTCAAAGGAATGTCCATGCTCTTCAAGTTTGCATTACATTCTGCATTGTAGAGATCCACTTTGGATGAAAAAATGTGGACTTCCCAGGTGTCAAAGCCCTTGTGGATTTATACTGCCCTTAGATTATCTCAAACTAGGTCGTACTAGAAGGAGCATTACCCGTAATTTTGGATTGAGACATGATCAATTACCAGGATTAGATTATAGTAAGTGCAATGGCTTAAAAAGCTTATTAACGTATAATGAAATGGTACCAAAATATTATCATTACAGTTACAATGGCGTTTCACTAGTGCAATGTACCGTGCACTCCGGCATTGGTGTCCTCTGGGTATGAATTTGGGTCTTTGTGTCTATGGAAGTTCATGTTTCCACTGTTCCATGTGTCCTGGCCTTGGCTACTTGTGGGTCTGAATGTCGATGTGCTTTGTATTTCTCAGTTCACTATTACATGAGTTAATGTTCCATGGTATTGTGTGTGCATCTATTTGACTAATGAGTTAAAGTCTGCTATATATTTCCTGATTTGTTACCTTGTTACAGATTTCCTGAGTTGTGTGTTGCCAATCTCAGATTCTGTTGGATCTTTGCACGTTCTGTCTGTGTGTGGATTCTGTGAAGTTTGTCGACTGTCTGACTTTACCTGTTTTTTTAGTTCTGTTTGCCAAGTTCTTGAGTCTGTTCTGTGTGTGTGTCTGAACTCTGTTCAAGTTCTCTTTGTTATGCTCGTGTCTATTACTTGCATGTCTGAATTTGGTCCCAGTTCTCTTTGCCATGCTCTTGAATCTGTCATGTTTGTTAGTCTAAACTCTGACTAAGTTCTCTTTGACATGCTCTTGAGTCTGTTACATATGCATGGAACATGAATTCTGTCCAGGTTCTGTTAGCTATGCTCTTGTGTCTATTCTGTGCATGTTTGAATTTGGTCCTACTTCTGTTTGCCAATGAACACCCTAGTTCTAGTTGTTCTCTAATCTGCCATGCCAAGTTTCAGCAACTGGACCTGCTATGTCTGAACTGTGTCCTGGAGTTCTGTGTCTGCTTCATCTTTTTTTAGTTCTGCACAGATCTCAAATAGTATGTGCGGGCAAACATGTTTCACCACCTTCCCACCTTGAATGTTGGCGCTCCACAAGACTGTATCCTGACTGAGTCCATTTGTTTACTCATTATATACTTATGATTATGTGGCCACCTCCAGTTCCTAGAATTATTAAGTTTTCTCATAACACTGTTGTGGTAGGTCCAATCTCCAATAATACTACATATTGCGCCTACAAGAGGGGATCAATCACTTGATAACCATCTCAGTCTGAATAGCAGCAAAACGAAGGAGGTGGTGGTGGATGTCAGCAAGAAGTGGAAGGGAACAGGGAACATTACAGCCTGGTTCGGTAGTAGCAAGATACAGGACAGGAGGGCACTTCATCTGCACTGACCTTCCTAATTTGCAGCTCATTTATAATGAGAGGAGCTTGACCATGTTCATGAAGGTGGTGAAGGACCACATATACGTACCCAAATAACAGTCTGTTTTGTCTCCTGCTGTTCTTTCTTTCTTTCTTCTTTTTTATTGTAATGGAATGTCATTTAAGCATTTCACCATGACATGTGCGTGACAAATAAACTTGAAACATCTATCTGCTGTGTCTGAACTGTGTGCTAACATCTATTCTGTGGATTTTGCATGTTTTCTGCCTGTTTGTTTTCAGTCTGGTTTTATTTGTGTTTTGCCTTGGATTACGCTCATGTTCTTACCTTCCACATTCACCGGCGGTAACCTTACCTCAACTGAATGAAGATGGGCCTCTTATTAGCTAGAGCCCACATCAGCAACTATAGCTTGTGTTTTTCTTCTGAAAATATGTGCTGACACATGATAATGTCTGCAACGACAGACTTCGGGAGATAATCACTAAATGGTTGTTAGATTGAGCAAAGGTTCCTAACCACTGACCAGTGTCAACATGTGCAGCAAATGATCAACAATGATTCATTTCTTTGTTGATCCCATCCTTTAGGCCCCTTTCACACGGGCGAGATTTCCGCGCGGGTGCAATGCGTGATGCGAACGCATTGCACCCGCACTGAATCCTGACCCATTCATTTTAATGTGGCTTTTCACATGAGCGTTTTTTTTCACGCATCACTTCTGCGTTGCGTGAAAAATGCAGCATGTTCTATATTCTGTGTTTTTCACACAGAACTGGCCCCATTGAAGTGAATGGGTCAGCGTGAAAATCGCATTGCATCCGCACACAAGTGCGGGTGCAATGCGGTTTTAACGCATGGTTGCTAAGAGATGTTGTTTATAAACATTCAGTTTTTTCGCACGCGCGTGATAAACGCATCAAAACGCTTCGCACCCGCGCGGAAAAAACTGAAAGAACATACGCAATCGCAGTCAAAACTGACTGCAATTGCGTGCGGATTTGGTGCAGATGCGTGCGGATTTTCCTGAACGCATCCGGACCAAATCCGGACACGCTCGTGTGAAAGGGGCCTTATACTGACCTAAAAAGTATTGTTATTTGGCAGTAAAAACCCTCATATACACTTGCATCTGTTGGTTGTTTGTAATGGAAACATCATGAAAGGACAAAAGACAAGCAATCAATTGTTCATTAGTATTAAAAAAAATATGATTATTGTACCATATACATGACTGCGCAAAAGATTTAGGTGTGGAAAAATGCTGCAAGGTATGTATGCTTTCAAAAATAGTAATGTTTTTTTTCTTCATTAACAGTGCAAAGTTAATGAACAAAAGAGAAATGAAAATCCCATCAATATTTGTTGTGACCATCCTTTGCCTTCAAAAGAGCATTAGTTCTTCTAGGTACACTTACACACAGTTTTTGAAGGAACTTGGCAGTCATCTTGGAGACCTAATTACAGATGTCATGTTGATGCTTGCTCATATCCTTCTGACTCTTCATATACTCATAGACATGAGTCGATGTTGAGGACTATTTGACGGACATACTATCACTTCCAGGACTCTGTGTTCTTCATTATGAGATGGTTCTTAATGACTTTGGCTGTATGTTTGAGGTCATTGTCCTGGTATAAAATATATTTGGAGCCAATCAGACACCTGTACATGATGGATAAGTATCTCCCTGTATTTCTCAGCATTGAGAACACCATTAAACGGGGTTGTCCAGGTTCAGAGCTGGGTTCAGATGCTCCTATGCTAACATCAGGGGGGCTTCCGGGGTGAAATTATGGGTTAGTCCGGGTTCAGCTCTGAACTCAGACAACCCCTTTAAACATGATCAAATTCCCATGTCCATTTGCTGAAATGCAGCCTCAAATTTGCTTTACTGTTGCTTGCAGACACACATCATTGTACCACTAATCCATTAGTATAGGTCACTACAGTAATTGAGATCGACATGACCATGAAATATGTACATCTGAAATGTTCCCATCTTGTGCAATATGATCAGTGCATTCACATAGTGAACAGGTTTGGTTAAATCATAACTGAGCTCTGTATCTGTATGTAGATGGCATTATGTAGATAAAGATTTATCCTTGCATTGCCTTAGACTGATCATTGACTGTCATTTTTGGGTTTTAGAAATTGGTCCTACAGATGTACGTGAATAAGACCATCACTGAATATTTTATCCTGAAGGGATTCTCCAATACCCCAGAATTACAGATTTTGGTCTTTGTTATAGTTCTACTCATCTATCTTATGACTTTTGGTGGAAACATGACAATTCTCATACTGATCTGCTTGGAACATCATCTCCACACTCCCATGTACTTCTTTCTGGCCAACCTGTCCATCGTTGATATCTCTTTGACCACCGCCATTCTACATAAAATATTTACCAGTTTCATGACCGGAGATAGAAGGATATCATTTTATGGGTGCATGATGCAATCCTTCATGTCTGGATCCTTCACAGTTCATGAGTTGTACATACTGACTGCCATGAGCTATGACCGTTATGTGGCCATTTGTATCCCATTGAGGTATCAGTTGGTTATGAATCAAAGGACATGTGTTGTGCTGGCTTCTCTCAGCTGGACCCTGGGCTTTCTCTTCATAGGTCCTTCTGCATGGATACTATCTAGTTTCTCATGTTACACCTCCATTGAAATTAACCATTTCCACTGTGACATTACCCTTTTAATGGAGATGACCTGCAGCGATACTTCTGTGTTAGAGCTCATGTTCTTCATTAATGGATGGCTTCTTTTTGCTGTTTCCCCATTTCTTCTTACTTTTGTGCCCTATATTTTTATAATAATTGCCATTCTGAAGATCCGCACGACCATGGGCAAACGTAAAGCCTTCTACACGTGCTCCTCACACCTCACAGTTGTCGTCCTCCTTTATACAATGAATATCATTCAATATATGATACCAGGCAATCCAGACTACAAAAAACTTTATACTTTGATCAACACTGCTGTGGTCCCTCTACTTAATCCAGTAATCTACAGCTTTAAAAACGAAGACATGAAAAAAGCTCTGAGGACAAAAAGGATGTTTTGGTGTAATATTTCTACTTGATGTATTCAATCTTTATGGTATATCATTAATGTAAAATGTATGGGATTGTATAGAATTTAAAGCGTGATAAGATGATAGCATGGGCAAGATCGTAGCAGAGATTTCATGTTGGTCAAAGTCCAGAAATTCACTTAGGTCACAGTAATAGTATTATTGCATATTCAGTGCATTAAATGGAATAAAACTGGAGATACAAAATGAGAGGAGGGCTTGCCTATACTGGTTACAAGTAAGCTAAGAAGTACTCAGTGTCAAGTAGCAGCTGCAAAGACAAAAATGATTTTAGAGTGTATAAAAAAAGAGTTCTAATACTGAAATTAGTGTTGAGCAAAGCAAAGCTTTCGAAGTGGAATTCGGTCTAAAGCTTAGGAAAACTTTAATTCTAAGCAAATCCAAACTTTGTTGCACTGTGTGGTAACGAATCAGGTTGTCCTAAAATGGCGGCTGCACATGTTATGAAACTAAGTGTAGAGGAGACAAGCCTGGAAATGCAATACCACCCATAATGCCATGCAGCCATCTCCTGTGATGTCACAGCCCTATAAAACCCTCATCCCGTGTGGTCTCTGCCATTGTCCTGTGAGCTGAGCATAGGGAGAGACGTGGTAAGCACTCATGTGCTAGGGACAGTGTTGCTGAAAACGCATATTAGAAGAATATTGGCAAGTGAGAGTGCAGGGAGTGTAGGGGGAGAGTGCATGGAGTGTACAGGGAGAATGCAGGGAGACTTATTCTGCATCAGTTATATTTATTTATTCCTGCATTTACTTATTCCTACATCAGCCTTCAACTAAGATATGTAATTCAATATCAATAAGATGGAAGCCTTTAACATTCTGGTGCCAGTGTGCCAACCAATACCATCAAGACTGCACTCCTTAGGGGAGCCAAGTCTTAATGATGACCATCTTCATCATTTGCTGGCTTTACTTCTTCTAAATCATGCTTCTTGGTCTCCATGTCCTAGAGAGGTCAGCAAGATGCAGAGAGAGGAGGAGCTGGATCTTCCTGATGACATATTCTCATTGATATTAGATGATGTGGAAAAGGAGGAAAAGCAGATGGCAGAAGAAGAGCTCCCACCTGTAGGACAGAAGAGTACTGGGGTTGGAGATGTGGGTCTGCCAGAGCTGATTAATATTCTGTGTTTACTCTCTAATTACCTGCAGGAGATTGAAGGCCAGAACAGCAATAATATACATAGTGTGCCTCCACCTAACCAGCCAAACCCCATACCAGTAACAGCCCCTGTTTAAAGGTACGTTAAAGGTGCCTTGCAGCCATTAAAGGGAGTCTGTCACTTCATTTTCACCAATAAAACTAACAACACTGCCCCATAGAAGATTGCAGACACATCCCAAACATACCTGTGTGCATTATTCCATGTCCAGAAAATGCACTTTTATTTTGCAGGAAAACAGCTCCCAAGTGCCCAGCTCTGCTGCTTCAAACACCCTAAGCAAACCAGACTGAAGAGGAGAGGGCTGCTTTAGCTGCTTATGTCCTGGGATATGAACCTGACCTTGTTTTAAAGTTGGCATTCCAACCATTCAAACGATAACAGAATCACAGCATTATATCCACTATATCAGAAGATATACTGTATTTTTCGCTTTATAAGATGCACTTTTTCCCCAAAAAGTAGGGGGAAAATGGCCATGCGTCTTATAAAGCGAATTTATGGAAGCGCTCACAAGTATGTAATAGGTGCCGAGAGCGGGGAAACATATTCACCCTCCTGCGCTGCAGCTCCGCTCCGAGTCCGGCGCTCCTCTGTCTTTTCCTGGCGGCGCAGCACTGTCCTGACCTCGTACAGCGTCAGGATGTAGTGCGCGCACTATGACCTGATGCTGCACGCAGTCAGGTGACAGTGCAGCGCCGGCAGGAGAAGACAGAGGAGCGCCGGACCCGAACCGGAGCTGCGGCACAGGAGAGGTAAGAGAGTTTTTTATTTTAATTCTTATGGGGCTGGGTGGGCAGATCTGAGGTCTGATGGGGGCACAATGGGCTGATCTGAGGTCTGATGGGGCTCAATGGGCTGATCAGAGGTCTGATGGGGGCACAATGGGCTAATCTGAGGTCTGATGGGAGCAAAATTGTCTGATGGGGGCACAGTGGGCTGATCTGAGGTCTGATCGGGGCACAGTGGGCTCATATGAGGTCTGATGGGAGCACAATGGGCTGATCTGAGGTCTGATAGGGGCACAGTAGGCTGATATGGAAGCACAGTGGGCTGAT
Organism: Rhinella marina; assembly: GCA_900303285.1. Taxonomy (NCBI): domain Eukaryota; kingdom Metazoa; phylum Chordata; class Amphibia; order Anura; family Bufonidae; genus Rhinella; species Rhinella marina. The sequence continues at coordinate 23,026 of ONZH01013868.1, forward strand.
CTGAGATAAGATGGGGGCACAGTGGGCTGATCTGAGGTCTGAGGTGGGCATAGTTGGCTGATCTGAGGTCTGATGGGGACACAGTGGGATGATATTGTGGCACTGAGGTCTGATAGGGGCACAGTGGGCTGATATGGGAGCACAGTGGGCTGATCTGAGGTCTGATGAGGGCACAGTGGGCTGATATGGGGGCACAGTGGGCTGATTGGCTGATCTGAGGTTTAATGGGGGATGAGTGGGCTGATCTGAGGTCTAATAGGGGTACAGTGGACTGATATGGGAGGACAGTGAGCTGATCTGAGGTAAGATGGGGCACAGTGGGCTGATATGGGGGCACAGTGGGCTGATCTGAGGTCTGAAGGGGGCACAGTGGGCTGATATGGGGGCACAGTGGGCTGATCTGAGGTCTGATGGGGGCACAGTGGGCTGATATGGGGGTACAGTAGGCTGATTGGCTGATCTGAGGTTTGATGGGGGATGAGTGGGCTGATTTGAGGTCTGATGGGGGTACAGTGGACTGATATGGGAGGACAGTGAGCTGATCTGAGGTAAGATGGGGCACAGTGGGCTGATATGGGGGCACAGTGGGCTGATCTGAGGTCTGATGGGGGCACAGTGGGCTGATATGGGGGCACAGTGGGCTGATCTGAGGTCTGATGGGGGCACAGTGGGCTGATATGGGGGTACAGTAGGCTGATTGGCTGATCTGAGGTTTGATGGGGGCTGAGTGGGCTGATTTGAGGTCTGATGGGGGTCTGAAAGGGCTGATCTGAGGTCTGAAGTGATATCTTGAAATTTATAGGGGGTTCTTTTATGAGATCTGATGTCTTAGGAAGCGCACAGATTCATAGCAACCAATGACGTTGTGTGCTCCTGCCCTCAGAAGGAGCACGGTCTGGGTTTTCACAGACCGTACCGAATCATGCTCCACGGTCGTGTGCAAGGGCCCTTAGTTAGAGTAAGGCCTCTTTCACATGACAATATATTTTGCGGGCTCCAATCTGAATTTTTTGCTGATAAAATGCGGACTCATTACGCAAAAAATACAGACAGCACACTGTGTGCTGTCCGCATCCGTATGTCCATTCCGTAGCCCGCAAAAAAAAATAGAACATGTCCTATTCTTGTCCGTTTTGCGGACAAAGATAGGCATTGTTACAATGGATTCGCAAAAAAAATTGAAAAACGGATGCCATACGGAACATCATCCCTTTTTTTTGCGGATCCACAGTTTGCGGACCGCAAAACACATACGGTCATGTGAAAGAAGCCTAAACTGGATATAACTGATTTATAGCAATTTGTGACAAATTAATTCAAAGCAAATAGAATTTCTTGCCGAACTTTAGCAAAGTTGCCGATTCTAATTTTTCAAAACTTCGCTCATCTCTAATTGAAATATTCAAATATAATAGTGTCAGAGGGTTTGGGTAATATCGATGTAGATATAAAATTTTCCATAGAGGTGATCTTATTAATGTATATCTAGATATAAACATGGTTAATACAGACAACTGGAGCCTGATTTATTCATTCCAAAACTATACAAAGGACAAGAGGACATTCTTGTGTTAAATGTTATATGTTAAATATGTTAAATAAGGTCAAATCACACATCATTAATGGAAAGGGTTCTTTACAGTTAGAGCACTTAACCTATGGAATGCCCCACCCCATGAGGTAGTAATGGATAGGTGGATATTACAACACCCGTCAGAAACAGGCTTGATACGTTCCTAATGACAGACAGTACTGAGGGATATTTATAATTTAGGGCTGAATTATGTAAAACTAATCTAGAGAAGCTTCCCAACCACAGTGAGTCATAGTTGGCAGCAGTTGGGAATGGGATCTGTGCAAATGGGATCTGCTATTGGCTGATTTTGTCCTGCCCCGACACGAGGAAGGAGAGATGCAACAGTGGCCGTGCGGGCTTCAGAAGAGGCACAGGTGCTGGGGAGCAAGGTAAGTACATTGTGTGTGAGAGGACCCGGCATATGGGGGGTTGGATAACCCCTTTAACCAGAGTCCAGCTCCAGCAGTGGGAAAAGAAGCTAACTGGAGGGGGTGAGGGCTGCTTTAGATGCTGCTACCTCCTGATTGGTAGCAGCTAGAAATATGCAACTTGTTTGAAAGCAGACATTCAAAGCTTTCAGACAATACCAGAATGAGCAGTATGTTCAGAACAGAGGAAGATATCACTGATAGAAATCGAGATGCTGTGAATGAAGCTGAAAGTGAAAATCACGATTATTCCTGACTTGATTTCTAACAGTGATTCTTCTTCTGTTGCTTGGACTTCAGCTGTCATTTTGGCCTTGTATGAAAGCCTGGACTGTCAGCTTTCAAACAAGACCAATTGCATGTTACCATGGTGCTACCATTCAGGAGCTATCACCATCTAAAGCAGCACTCCCCCTCCAGTTAGCTACTCTTCACACTGCCGGAGCTGGACTCAGGCAAAACAGTTAGGTGGTTAAGGGACATTAACCTATGTTGGATAATACATAACATCTGATAATCCAATGCATAATAGGTAACGTTTATGATGGTTTAAAGGAATTTCACTGTACACCATTGTAAAAGCCTTGGCCATCAGACATGCTCCATATTAATAAAAATGTTTTCACAGACCAGACATATTAGAATTTGATGCATATCAATCATTGCCGTTTATGAGCACTGAAATAAACGGTAACTGTTATATACAAAGCATATAAAGTATGGTAGTTGTCGATGAACAATTCCTTCAGTGTATCAGATTATAATTAGAGATGAGCGAATTTATTCGCCGATTCGTTGATTCATATCGAATCTTGGAAATTTTCAGCTGTAAAGCGAATCCGAAAATCTGGAGATTCGCTCCGTTAGGATTCAAAAAATTTTCTAAGGCTTTCTACGCGTTCGCTACGTAAATGTCCAATAAATTGTATGCTAATGCTACGTATAAGTTACTCTATACGCTTTTACTGTTAGTTCGTTATTTGTGCACAAAAGCCCGGGAAGAAAGCGGTCACCTGATCTAGTGGGCAGGGCTTCCTCTGAATGGCTCAGGCTCGATAAGCTAGTGACGCATCACTTCTGCTGCAACTACAGAGACGAGCAGAAGCACTGTGTGTGAAGTTCTGAGACACTGAGACCTGTGTTGTTGAAATTGGGGTGTAATTGTTCAGGGAATCCATATTACACATCAGAGATACTGCAGGGCAAGTGCAGGGCTAGAGACTAGTAGAGAGACTGGGAGAGAGATAGGGAGAGAGACAGGGAGAGAGACAAAGACCGGCTGCAGGGCCACAGAGTGAAGTGAAAAATGTCTGGAATGGATAAGCAAAAGCGGCCCAGTTCCAGCCAGACCTCTAAAAAAAGGAGAAGGTGGCACAGGGCAGCAGTGCCAAAGGACCTGTAGCCGGAGCTTCTACTTGTAGTATTCGCAATACTTGGCCTGTGTTCCACCGGGCTAACCCACCAAGGTGCAAAATTGTAATGGAGGAGAAAGTGGATGAGGTAGTGGAGTGGATGGCACACTCATCTCAGTCTCAGCCGGATTATCTGCTGTCATCTGCTGATACAGTATTCATATGTAGCCTGGGATCAGACTCAGAGCGTTCCTCCTGCTCCACCACTACTCTCCAGCAAAGCCCGTCATTTTCGTATGCAATTTGTACGCTCATGCATACGTATTCAAAGAAGTTGCGTACCTTTTAAAACCGAACGTTCGTTATTAGTATGTGAATGTTTGCAAAACGCCACATAATAACGTATGATTCGTCGAATAGATTCGTAGAATATACAAATCTTCTGAAAAGTTTGACGAATGTTCAGCAAATAAAATTTTGAATGATTCGCTCATCTCTAATTATAATATACCAGGTATCTAGAGGGTGAAAAGGCTCAATGTGCCCACTCAATACACTGCAGTTGCCAGCTGTATTATACAGTTGAAACCTGCCTACTGTGGTCGAGATCGGAAACAACTCTGACCCCAGCCGGTTAACTGCTCAGATGCTATGGTGAAAAGCAACTGCAGCAACTGAGGGGTTAGACAGAGGGGGGTGGACTCCCTCTGTCCTCTGATCTCCACCCCCCTCACACAATCATGGGGGTGCCAACCGCTTGCTATGGCAGCTGGGAGCTTGCTTTGTCACCAATGCAATTACACTCTGCCTCTATCAGGGTATAATAAAATGGCAGCAAAATAGTTATTCACTGCAAATAATTTGAAACGTCAGAATGAATCTGGTGAAGCACTGGGAGCTTTTTAATAAACGACTGGCTGCAGTGGTGACGTGGGAATCTGGGCTACTATTTTCTGCATATAGCCCTTATGCAGACCAATGCATCTCCATGGTCACAGTTTTTGATTGGCAAAAAAGGACTGACACACAGCTTGGTGGTTACAGTCTAAAGGACATACAGCTTGATGGATATAGTCTTTAATGGGGACCTAGAGCAATTCAAATTGTATAATGAGTGCAGGGTCTCCATGGCACCCCCAGGCTGGGGCTGCCCTGAACACTCAGATGTGTTCTATAGTTGCCAACTCTCCCAGAACCTCCTGGAGGCTCCCAGAAAAATTGAGACATCTCCCAGACTGGCAAATCTCCCTAACACAAAATGGAATGCTGCTTTGTCCATTAATGCAGCCCTCCATTAACTTTAACTTTGTGTGGTGCCAGAAAGCGGCGCCATCCAAAAAACCCCAGGTGACATGCTTGGTAAGAGTGTAGTATTCTCATGCTCTCACAGTGATGAATGCTGGCCAAGCTTTCAATACACACATCACAAACAAGACCACAAGGAAGGCAAAACACCTCATTATGTAGTTTGTCTCAATCCTATCACAGAGTGCCCTTGTGGCACTACAGCCCTGTGTCTGCAGACATGAAATGCCAACTTTCATGTATATTTACATATATCTGTTCACTTTTTGCCTGATGAAAAATGAAATGGTTGAGAGTATTTGTTGTTATACTATGCTTGGAACATTTTGAGACTTTTTACATGTGTTGTTGACCACAGCTACTGCCCCCCTCCTGCTGATGTTATCCTGTGAAAAAAATCACTGGACCAGTTAGAGACATCTAAGTCCTAGGACCAGATATAGTAAGCACCTAGACCCCAAGTCCTGGGAAAGAAGTGTTATAGGTGAAATGTTGCTGTCCCGCTGGTACTTTGGTATTCCTGTTTGGTACAATGGGCATTGCCAAAATCACACCATTACATTCACCTTCTCTATTTTTGAGACATACTAAATTAAAATGGTGTTTAAGGTTATGTTTGATGTAATATCCTATAGTATTGTATGGTTACTTTGGTTGGATGCTAGTTGTACGTATTGCCTAATGGGTGATTTTTTTCATTGAATTTGAAGGTTTTTTTTTTTTATAATAGATTGACAAGTCCAGTACCAGTAGAAGCCAAGATCTCCAGGAGTCAAATTGCCAAATCATGACTGTACTGCCTGCAATCTGAAGTGAGACAATGGCTGAGATCAGAAAAACCTCTGATGTCCATATTTCATCCTATGTGTACCATGATCAATGCTGATCGCGGAATACCAAGGGGGACTCTTTCCTTTGATCACATCACTGGGAATCCAAGTGATGTGATCAAACCTCATGCCTTGTATGGGCAGACAGCCCAGGGTCTACTGAAGAATCCCAGGGCTCACAGCCATAGAGAGGCTCTCTTTGTCCTGGAGCAAAGGTTTAGTTTGCTGCCCTAGCCCAGTTTTCAAAAACCCTGGCCAAGGCAAGTCAGTTTGTTGGCACCCTATGGCACTCAGCACCTGGAGGACATGCTCACCCGCTTCTCCCCCACTTGATGCACCCTTGATTAAATAGACATATACCAATACATTAAAGTTAAAAAATAAAAATCTACATGAAAAATGTAAAAATAAACTATGGGTTTCAAAAGAAATACATTAAAATAATTTTTTTTTAATGAAATCAGGGGAAAAAAACATGTTTTTTACAATAAAGTTTATTATGTGATAAATATATGTCAAAAATAATATACCCATATTTAGTATCCCTGTGACTATGATAACATGTGCAATACATTAATATCATATATTGTGTTTGGAGCATGCAAAAAAAACTGACTGCTAATAAAGACTGCTAATAAAATAAATTATATAAACCATACTACATGTGTAGTAAACATAGCACCGACATAAAGTACAACTCATCCAGTAAAAAAATAGAACCTCAAACAACTAAAACCACCATTATTTAAAATGTATGACCACTGAAACACAAAAATAATATTTAAAAAATTATTCATATCATCAAGGCCAAAAATGACCTGGTTTTTGTGGGGTTAACAAAGTTACATTTTTTTCGTCAGCCCAATGACGCTGGTCATTGTTATGCAACACAATCCATTATACTTTCCGATCCTCCTTCGAAAAGCCATTTTGACATCTTTATTCTTTAGGCTGTAAATAAGATGGTTGAGCATGGGGACAATCGCCGTGTTAAACATAGAATACAACTTTTTGGAACTTAAGTTATTACTTGGTAAGCAGTATTGTAAGATTAACATTGTGTAGAGCAAAATGATGACTGTGAGATGTGAGGAACACGTGTAGAAGGCTTTCCTTCTACCAATATTGGAACGAATCTTCAGTATGGCGGTAATTATGAAGATATAAGAGGTTAAAATGAGAATAAGTGGACTAATGGTATATACAATTTGTCCTTGAGTATAAGAAAGTGTTTGCAATATTGTGATGTCACTACAGGCAATTTCCATGAAGGGGACAAGGTCACAGAAGAAGTGGTCGATCACATTTGTGGAAAAACAAGAGATCTTGGATACAAACCACAAGAAAGGAATGACTTGTACAAAACCAAATATCCAGCAAAACAAGACCAACAGGATGCAGATCTTGAGGTTCATAATAATTTTATAATTCAGGGGCCTACAAACAGCCACATATCGATCATAACTCATGGCCGTCAATATGAAAAGTCCATGTCCTGATAAGGAAGAAAACATATAGAACTGTACCATACAGGCCAGGTAGAGCATGGTATTATCTCCAGTGATGAATGTTAGAAGGATCTTGTGTAGGTTGACAGTGGAAGACATCATGTCCACTATGGACAAATTAGCAATGAAGAAATACATGGGAGTGTGAAGATGGGAGTCCAGGCAGACCAGGAGAAGAAGACTCATATTCCCAACAAGAATAAATAGATAAATGAATAAAACTAGAACAAATATTGGAGCCTGGAGCTCAGGAACATCAGATATTCCCTTTATGATAAAATATGTGGTAATCGTTTGGTTTTGCTTCGCGTTTACATCCATTTATAAAACCTGTAAACAACACATTGATATAGTTTATTTAAAATGTTTTATAAAATTGTGGTATTCAGGAACCAGTACTGATTTTCGTTGCCTAAAGTCACAGTCAAATGGAGATCACATGTCCAGCTAAGGTGCTCCAAATGATCATACTGTATAGCTGGACCTGATGAGAAAAGTATAGTCCATGGATGCTGAATGTCCATCAGAGTACAGTCAGGTCAATCATTAAAAAAATAGGAAAAATTGGCATGGCTGAAAGTCTACCTAGAGATGGCACAAGAATCTCTATTCAAGAAGGACATTAGATTTGAAGGCAACCAAGAGATCTACAGACATGTATTCCCTTACCTTGACCCTTTTCTCCATGTGTCCCTCTTTACTTTTTTTCTTGCCTTGAGTTATTCTGAGATATATAGTGCTTGGTGACCAAGTTTAACATTCAAAATGTTTTCTGAGTAAAACAAACTTTTTTTTTTTTTTTTTTTAAAGTTTGTCAATTCTCAAGCCAAGACAAAAGGTAAGAAAGGGAACCTATTGAGAAAAGGGAAGACATTTTTAAAGCACCATTTATAAGAGACTCAAAAATTAAATGTATTAAGGTTCTATGGACTGATAAAAATAAAACTAAGATGTCTGACCATCATTTTTATTATTTTTATGGTAAGTCAAATACCACACATTCATGTACTTGTACATTTTGAATAAACAATCATTTTAGTAGGTTAGAAGGAGACAATCCTGAAAACTAGGGTTGAATCCAGCACCACTTGTGAATCTAGAAAAAATATAGGGGGTGCTATCTCTCCAAATCCCCCAAATCCTGACCTAGGCCTCTCACCCATTTAAGCCAGGACTCTCTGCTCTGCACTGAAGAGGGGCAATCACCCAGAAACAACTGTCTGCAGATGAAGTGCTGGCTTATTTCCTATCCATGTCTCAAGGCCTAATTAAAGGGTCAAACATTGACTTATGCAGTGATGGTTAACCACCGGCACTCCAGCTGTGGTGAAACTACCACTCCCAGCATGCTCCATTCATTTCTATGGTGTTCTGAGAACAGCCAAGCAAGTGTAAATCTTGGGAGTCGTAGTTTTACTTCAGCTGGAATGCCGAAGGTTAGCCATCACAGCCTTATAGGATAGCTACCTCACATCTGGTGGCATTAAAGGCAGAGCTTGCTAAGAGCTCTTTTGCATCCCTTCTGTCTAGAAACAATACTTAATTGATTACATATTAGGTCATTAGGTGATAGGTGCTCAAAACACATAGGAACTCCCAACCGTGCCAAGACTATTTAAATACTTTATCAGTTAAATCGTGTTTTTAACATTGTGTTGGATCCATCGTTAGTTTTCAGGATATCACCCAAGACTGACAGTTCACCGAATTTCTTATGTACCCTCCTTATCTCACCCCATGCAGATGGCAGGGAGATGCCAAAGGTAAGCTGACTGTACAAAGTTGATTATTTGATGCTGCTGTCTTCCAATGAAGTCCTAACTAGGACAAAACATTGACAGAGTGGCCCACGATACCATTTTGGGGGTGGATGCTCAATCAAAGACATACAACTTGTTCTCTTTTTGCTATTTTCTTTGTGATTTTTGTCCCATTTAATGCCAAATTACTAGTGGAAAAGTTGACCACTCCCCTGTAATCGCAGCCACTTATAATTTAATAGCGTACAAAAAAAATTAAACTTGCTGTCAAAGTGTTAAATTATTGAATAAATTGCATTTACCTGATTCTCTGGAGATTCCTGTGATAAATATGAAAACTAGACCAAAAAACTGGAACATTCAGCCCAGAAGAGGATACTCAAATGAAAAAATCAGGAAGTACTTGGTAAATGTCTCCGATTAGTGATTAGGATCACGAAGAGTCAATATAGAGCCATTATATAACATGTCTACAGATGTAGTAATCAAAAAGTGTCCCTTTGAAATTATTACCAACCATTGTATGTAGTGTATCCCTCCCATTCATGGGGCCACATACAGCAAACAACATTGAATAAGTCAATTACCATGTGATCCCATGTAATAACCATATGACTCAATCTATTACTATAGACTATCCAGTAAGACCTGGGGTCACTGCTGCTTTATACTTCTTAACCTTCCCACTAATTAATCCCTTTGCTATTCCCAGCTCCATTGTGACTCATTATTCTTCCTGCATTTTTTATATTATTTGAGCTTGCTACATGTGTGTGATAAGAGACAGGCAAGTAATGATATCCACATGGCAGGCATTATTAGGCTATAGTTCTTGATTTACAAAAAGAAATCAGCACCAACAACATGGAGTGGATCACATGAGGAATATTGTACAATGGACATAGATGTATTGAGTCATATAGTTTAGAGATGAGCCTATCCGATGGCAGTAGATGTAAGACGTGCTTATTTTCATATATTTTGCCCAGAAACCCAGACTGATTTACAATACTCCTTATTCATACTCCTCTTTATTTACATAAGGAGAAATATTACCACAAACAAGGCCTCTCAGGCAGCCAAACAAATTCTCTACTCAGCTGTGTTAAAGGGCATTTACCCAGAAAGAACTGGGTGACTTGTATGAGACACACACGTCCTACCTCCTCTAAGGGCGTTGTCTAAGTGAACCCCTCGTTCTTCACAATACCCCTAGTGGTGGGGGAACACCAGGTCGATACCTCTTGAGGAGGATTGGCACACAAGGCAGCTGCTCCAGGTGGGCCAGGAGGTGCCTGAGCAAGGTATCAGAGGTACAGATGTGGTTAGCAGGCCGAGTCGTAACCAGGAGCAACAGTGCAGAACCGAAGGATGAGGCAGAGGTGACATCAAACAAGCAATAGGTCAGGGCAGGCAGCACAGGTACAGGTCAGGCAGTCCGGGTCGGCAGCAGGAGAGTCAAGGCAAGCAGGCAGGGATCAAACAGGTAGCAGAGTCCAGGAACACAAGCACGGGTTGGGTACACAAAAACACAAGCAGATAAATCAGCAACCTTTGCAGGACACAAGGACCTTGACACTGAGGCATTTGGGAAGGGGGCTGAGCCACTTATATACATGCAGGAGGGCTAGGATTGGTCAGCGAGGTCACACGATTTAACCTATAAAGCAGAGGAAGTGATACGCGCCGTCCCTTAAGGAAGAGCTGCAGGGAAGAAGCAGCAAGCATAATCTGGCCAGGAATGAAGGGAAACTGTGGAGTGGATTCCATAACAAACAGTACCTGCAAGGACAGAGCCCAGGACTGCAATGGTGAATAGGGAAGCACAGGCAGCAGATCACCGCTGAACACGGCAGTGGTAAGCAGGAGAACAGAGGTGAACAGCCACTGTTACATGAGGTTAGTGTTAGACATGGTAATTTGCATATATATTTTCCCAGAAACCAAGAAGAATGTTGCCTAGCCTACAATAGTCATCATGTATATTAACTGGTCTCCATAATAGAAGTAGTACCCACCCAGAGGTTTCTCAAGCCTCTCAGCTCAAAAAGCCAATGCTGTGTGCTTTGTGAGGCTGTATTAGCTATTCTCCAAGCTGTGCCAGGAAAAAGACCATTTAAAAGACTGAATAAACGGCTGGATGGCTATGCTGTATCTGTAGGTATGACACACTTAGCTTTTTTTAATCATTTTGGGAAGAAAGCTGAATTGTACATGTTTTTCACACACAGATCTTTCTCTTAATTCACCCAAAACAAATGACAAAAAAATTCAGGACACTTTCAAAATTTAAAAAATGGTTTGCTTATCTCAAGTATAAATGTTTATACATACCTCCTTGTACTTCATAGATCAATTTTCCCCTGTTTATTTACCCATTGAATTTTGGTGGTAGCCTTCAACTGTAAAATCAGGCCTTTTAATAATAAGATTTTTCCCCTGGTGGTCACAGTAGCCTCACACTGTTCAATCACTGGTTTTTCATAATAACATTTTCCCCTGGTGGTAGCATCAAAGTATTCAGTCAGTGCTTTTTCATAATGAAATTGTTTATCTATTGCCATGCTTTTGTCGCCACATAATGCTTCTCTGGTGTTCTTATTGACACCTAAGGCAAAAAAGGCTGGCATTTCAATATCCTCACAGTAGTTAGCAGGCTGGCTGGGTGGTATACAGTTGCAGATGCTCTCATGTGGCTGGTTCACATTAGGTGTAGGCCAGGGCATTACATGATGACTTGCGCTGCTGGCACCAGACCATATCCTGATTGTGATGCCAAGTTGCAGTGACCGGGTTTGTGAGGTTTTAACATTAAAGGGGTTCTCCAAGTTAAATTTATTGATGACCTATTCTCAGGATAGGTCATCAATATCAGATCACCGGTGGTCCGACACCCGGCACCCCCGACGATCAGCTGTTTGAAGAGGAGGCGGGCGCCGTAGCAGCGCTGCCTCCTCTTCACCGTTTACATGCTGGCCGACACAGGGGTAGTGGTGAGTGGGTGTAATTACACATAACCGCCCCATTCATTTCTATGGGAAGAATTGCTCCCATAGACTTGTATGGGAGAGATCCTTCCCATTGAAATGATGAATGGGGAGGTTAGGTGTAAGTGTTGCTGCTCTCTAGAGGTGATGGTAAGGCATGGTGCACCCCAATTGAAAATAAGTCCAGAGAGTTAGGGGTTTCAGTGTGCTTCTTTACTAGAGGAACTCAAGTACAAAACAATACAGGCAATGCACTGAACATGCTTTTCCAATCTCCTCTGTGGCAAAAGAAGATTCCGTGATGAGGAAATGCATTAGCTAGTTGTTGCTCTCTGTCTCAGAAGGCTGATATCCTGGCCAAGTCTCTCCTAGATCTGCAGACTGACTGCTCTTCTTTTATAAAGTTTCCAATTGATCCGGAATCTTTTAGTCGGTGGGGGAATTCTGAAGAAGGACAACCTAACAGAAACAATATTGCAGTTCATGGCTGCCAGAGACTTGTTTTGTGCCTCAATAGAAGTCAATGGGAATGACTAGGCAAATTCTAGACCTAAAAAACAGATAGTCAAAAGGTCACTGTGTCTGTTATTTCCTACAAAACTTAGCTCTGCATAGTCTCTTGTGGCAGCAATGGAAAACAGTGGAAATGAACAGGATATATTACAATAAACATGTAAAATTTAGTTCAACAATATAAATCAGTATAATTATAAACAATGGCACAAATGATAATGCAAGTTAACCCTTCAAAGTGCAATAAGGAACGGAGCTTTACATAGCAGCAATAGGGGAAAATGCCAATAAACTCCAAAGTACCCTTGCTCCATGGCACTACAGATGTCATGTTCAACTGGGACAAATTTACAAAGTAGAAATATTGTACTCGCATCCCCATGTAATAGCATTTCTGGAGCATCTATTCTTATGACTCTATGGTATACCATTCCTGTATTATTCCTGCTAAAAGTTTACAAATAAATTGCCAGCAGTCTGCAGTAAAGGTACTGATGGGTGTTACCAGAAGCGGGTGTGTCTGACTGTATCCAATCAGTGTTGCCAGTGTCAGACTGTGCAGGGACACACTCCCAACCAGTAACACCCATATGTACCTTTACTGCAGGCTGCTGGTAATTCATTCACAAACTTAGTAGAAATAACAGAGGAATGGCACAATGTAGAGTCAGAATAGATGCCCCATGGGGAATGGAGGTAGTTACTGAAATAGACTCTCACTTTAAACACCAAGACAGTATTAGCAATCCTAAAGTGACAGCAACATATTTGTCTATGGGTAAATATATGGAAGAGGGTAGTAACAAGCAGCCTGTTTACAAATGCACTGTTAGATTTTTTTTTTTTTTAATTAAAAAAATATGCCAAATATGATCCCTTATTGGGGGCGGATGGCTTCTTCTATGTCTTCTGAACTATAAAATGGTGGCTGCGATTTTGAGCAATTCTTCTATTAGAATTTATTTATTATTTACATACTATAATACTACATAATGTTTATTCATTTGACATTTTCTGTAGTGTATAATCCCATGAGATGTAACATAATGAAATCATTGCCAGTGATGTGTAACCTGTCATCATGTCAGCAATGTTATGCAAACAAACAATGAGTATCTACTAATGAGTAAACGTATTCCATCTACCAGGGGACCTCATTAACTTTTGTAACTAATATCTATCTATCTATCTATCTATCTATCTATCTATCTATCTATCTATCTATCGTGGTGAGGTACTCCATTTATAAAGAACAATATGATGAAATAAGTATGTATAAAATCAATTAAAATAAACAAAATAATAAATATACTGTATATACCAATATAGATATGTCGCTCCAGTCCAATAAGAAAATATGAGTGTTCAATTAAAAGGGGTATTCTGGTTGTTTGATGTTACCCCCTATCCACAGGATAGGGGATAACTATTAGATTGGTGGGGGTCCCACCTATTATGAGTACGAGTGCCCTGTACCCCCTGAAGCTCCCTCTGATATGAACAGGGTGGCTGGTCGGGCAAGTGCATGGCCGCTCCATTCCTAGAATCGACCCTAAATCCAACACATAATAAGCAGCTGGCTTAAAGAAATTTTACTGTAAATCACTGTAAAAAACTTTAGTCAACAGACATGTTCCATATTAGCAAATATTGTTGCGCAGACATATCAGAATTTAGCACATATCAATCATTGCAGTGTATGAGCACTGAAATAAAGGGTAACTCTTATATACAAATCTATCATATAGTAGGGCAGGTGTGGACGAACAATTCCTTCAATCTATCAGAGTATAATACTGATTATCGATAAGATATAGAAGGTCCTATAGCTTGTGCCTCAATGGGGTCCAAGTCGGTCCATGCATTCTATGTAAAACATGGACCCAGTGCTTGTTTGATTGGTTCATTCGCTGATATTGCACGTTATATGGAGAGGTGCTTAAAGGGGTTGTCCAGCTTGTGAATTTTTCTGTTTTTAAATTTACCTCCCAATCAGCTTTATCTGTGGGGAAATCTTTACTCACCTGCTCCACATGGCTGCATTACAGTTTCATGGCTCTCTTCACTTGTCTTTCAGTCCCCATTTGTCGCAAAGATGGTGTGATCTGCTCCACTGCAGTCAATCACTGGCCTCAAGGGTGATATGTCCCCAAACGGCACGTGACCCCAGCATTAATGTGCCGCTTTGGGACAAGTCATTGTTGAGGTCACTCATTGGTTGCAGTGGTGCACATGACCCTGTCCAGTTGACAGTCGGGGACCATAAGACCAGTGAAGAGAGCCAGAGAGCCAGAAGAGAGTAGGAGCAGGTGAGGAAGGATTTCAACTGGTTGGGGTGCAAATTTAAAAAGAAAAAAAAAAGCCTGAAACTCCTTTAAGCACTCTCTGGTACATTGGAGAATTCACAATGGATCGTGTGATGGTGAGCTGCCTCCAAATCATAGCTTTTCCACCACTATGCTTTACAATTGCTTGCAGGATCCTCTGGTAGAAGTCTATTTTTGGTTTTTACCAAATGTGTCATCTGGGACAGTGGTCAAACAATTCTAGCGTTGCCTCAACTGTCCAGGGTACTATAGTGGAAATGAATTTATCAAAAAACTGTACTAAATGTATTTTTAGACACTATTTTCAATCTACTGTACAACGGATGTGGTTTATCAGGAAAATTATTATATATTATAAATTAATATCTATATTAGCAGAAGGACCCGACTTCACCTGGGAATATTTCATCTATTTCATTTAATGTTTATGTGTGTGCCATTAAAAGATATCAAGAGTGACCTCTACAGCACCCCGCCTCCTTAACAGTGACCTCCATAGCCCCCATCCCTTAACAGTAACATAGTAACATAGTAACATAGTTTATAAGGCCGAAAAAAGACATCTGTCCATCCAGTTCGACCTGTTTTCCTACAAGTTGATCCAGAGGAAGGCAAAAAACCCCTGTGCGGTAGAAGCCAATTTTCCTCACTTTAGGGGAAAAAATTCCTTCCCGACTCCAATCAGGCAATCAGAATTACTCCCTGGATCAACAACAACCCATATCTAGTAACTATAACCTGTAATATTATTACCCTCCAGAAATACATCCAGGCCCCTCTTGAACTCTTTTACTGAACTTACCATCACCACCTCCTCAGGCAGAGAGTTCCATAGTCTCACTGCTCTTACCGTAAAGAATCCTCTTCTATTTTTGTGAACAAACCTTCTTTCCTCCAGGCGCAGAGGATGTCCCCTCGTCATGGTTACTGTCCTTGGGATAAAGAGATCATGGGAGAGATCTTACTTACATTATATTAGGTAATGATTGATGATGAATTAGTCTAACACATAAGTTAAATTTATGGTAACTGGAATACCCCTTTAACAGTGTCATCCCCAGCACCCTGCCTACAGCAGTGAAGAAAACTGGGTGGGTTATTATGAAAACCTGGTGTGAAACTGTCTGTATGTGGAAGCTAAGGCCCTGCGAGCTTCTATTGGCTGATAAGGGTCATGTGACCAGGCTTCTATTGGCTAATGCATTTTTTAGAGAATATCTCAGGACCGGTAAGTCCTAGAGAGCTGAGACTCGGTCTAAAACCTTCCTGGACACCTGATGTACTAGTGTGCCAGATTTTGTGATTTTAGCTGCGATGGTGCGGATTCCTTTAGCGGACATAAACACATATATACATACACTCAGCTTTATAATATATATATATATATATATATATATATATATATATATATATATATATTTAGCGAGAGAGAGAACGTGCATCCCTTTAGGCCAGAAAAAGGAGAGATTGACCAAACCGATTGCGAGAGAGAAGCAAAAAAAAAGTTATAGGGGAGAGACAATGGTTGCTATTGTCAAACTGCAGAGATCAGAGAAACTTTTGATCACTATGTTTAATCCTTTGCGTGCCACAATCAATTCTGATGGAAGCATGGAAAGGGAGATACTGAGGGGATGGTTTCCTTTCTGCTACCATCACAGGAAACCCCTGTGATGTGACCAGACCCCATACCTTGTATGAGAAGACAGCCCAGGAAACATTAAAAAAGCCCAGAGCTTTCTGGTTATAGTACCCCATATTAAGGCATACTTATGTTAGAGCCATAGGGCAAAGGCTCAGTTTGCTGCCCTAACCCAGTTTTGAAATACCCTGGCAAAGGCTATGTACACCTTCAGAAGCAGTTTTATTTTTTTTATTATAAAATAATAATTATTATTAAATTATTGAATCATTTTTGCAATTGATCTCTATTAAAAATATTCATCCATTCTGTCACAAAGGGTATAAAACACATTCTTATCAGTAAGATAAGAATTGAGGTATAATGACTATTTAGTAAGTCAGAGATCAGACATAAAGAGCTGTCAGCTGCCTGATGGAACAGTATGCTACTAGAGAATCTCAAGGCTGTACAAAGAAAACAGTTACACATTCTTAATAATGACTACTTATAAAAAAATATTTTTAGCTCAAAATGAGTACAGTGCAATAATAAAAAAATTCCCCCCGAGGTGTGTATAGCCTTTAAAAAGTAATTAAAAATAAAATCAGTGAAAAAAGCACAACTTTTCTACAATAAAGTTTATTATGTTCCAAAAAATAATATACCCATACTTGGTATCCCTATCACTGTAATAACATGTACAATACATTCATTTCATATATGATGATTAGTGCATGACAAAAAATAATTACAGAGAGTGTATTGGATTTGCTTTGTTTCTGTAAGCCTGCTAATATCAAAATTAATATAAACAGTAATGTATGTGTACAAAACATAGTACCGACATAAAGTACATTTTGTTCATCCAGCAAAGAAAAGGAAAAAACAAAAAAAGCAGCTGCATTGACCAAATTTTTAAAAGTTATAACTAGAGATGAGCAAAGTTTTCAAAAATGTGATTCTGCAACTTGGCCGAAGTTCAGCAAGAAATTTGATTCATTCCAAATTAATTCATCATGAATCGCTATAAATCAGGTGGACCAAGGCCACTCGGAGCAGCCGTGCTGTAGGTGGGATACAGACATGCTGCGGTGAAGAACCACATAGCCAATTAGCCTACAGCTGAATTTCAGTTAACAATGAAAACCGTACTTTAAAGCCCTTCTTCATTGTTAATGGTTGCGCGGCAATATGGGGTTTGGCTGGTTAGGTGGGGGCACAATATGCATATTATTGCTGTTCTGGCCTGCAATCTCCTGCAGGTTATTTGACAGTAAACACAGAATATTAATCAGCTCTGGCATACCCACTTCTCCAACCCCAGCACTCTCCTGCCCTACAGATGGGAGCCCTTCTTCTGCCATCTGCTTTTCCTCCTTTTCCGCATCATCTAATATTGATGAGAATATGTCATCAGGAACATCCAGTTCCTCATCACTGCATCTAGCTGACTTTTCTAGGACATGGAGACTATAAAGGATGATTTGGAAGAAGTAAAGCCAGCAAAAGATGAGGATGGTCATCATTAAGACCTGGCCCCCATTAGGGGGATGGGAGGTACTGAATGGTATTGGTTGGCACGCTGACAGTGGAATAATAAAGGCTTCCATCTTATTGGTATTGAATTGCATATCTTAGTTTACGGCTAGTCACGAACCAGCAGGTGTGGACCCTCTGTGCCTCACGCCCTACCTCCTCTAAGGGCGTTGTCTAAGTGAAACCCCTCGATCTTCACAAATACCCCTGATGGTGGGGATAGACTTTCCAAAGGGAACACCAGGTCGCTAACTCCTGAGGAGGGTCGGGACACAAGGCAGCTGGTCCAGGGGGACCAGGAGATATCTGCAAAGGTACCAAGGTACAGCGGTGGTCAACAGGCCGGGTCGTATCCAGGAGAGACAATTCAGGACCGAAGGATGAAGGCAGAAGTGGAGTCAGGGCAGGCGGCACAGGAACAAGTCAGGCAATCCGGGTCGGCAATGAGAGAGACAATGCAGGCAGGCAGGGATCAGGCGGATAGTGGAGTCTGGTACACAAGCGAGAGTCAGAGCACAGGAGTAAAAACAGGAACAACACAACCTAAGGCAAGATAAGGACCTTGACACTGAGGCATCTTGAGAGAGGGCTGATCAACTTAAAAAGGTCCATGGTTTGTCAATGAGGACACATGACCAACCCACATGACCTAGCATGGTCACATGATCAAAGCACATGATCAAACCTGCTCCAGCCCAGAGGAAGTGATGTAAGAACAAGGATGTAAGCCAGGTCAGGATGGAAACTCTGGAGCGGATCATAGTGCAACAGCACTTACACAGCCAGCGTCCAGAACTGCAGCGGTGAACGGAAGCACAAGCTCACCGCTGGACACGACGCCCAGGACGGCAGCAGTAAGCAGGGGTACAGCGGCGCACAGCAGCCGCTGTTACACAGCTGATGTAGGAATAAGTAAATGTAGAATTAAAAAACATAAAATTGACGCAAAATAAGTCTCACTGCGCTCTCCCTGCACAATCCCTGCAGCCTCCCTCTAGAATATTCTTCTATTAATGGTTTTCAGCAACACTATCCCTACTGCAATAGCACTTGACTCTCCTTATGCTCAGCTCACAGGACAATGGCGTAGACTGCACGGGATGAAGGTTTTATAGGACTGTGACATCACAGGGGATGACTACCTGCAGATTGGCTGGCTGCACGGCATTATGGGTGATCTTGTGTTCCTGGGCATCTTACTTTCCCTTTGCAACACATGAAGCCGCCATTTTATGAATACCTGATTCATTACCACGAAGCGCGAGAACATTCAGACTCGTTTCAAATCAAAATTATCCTAAACTTCGGACCAAATTCTGCTT
This sequence comes from Rhinella marina, assembly GCA_900303285.1. Taxonomy (NCBI): domain Eukaryota; kingdom Metazoa; phylum Chordata; class Amphibia; order Anura; family Bufonidae; genus Rhinella; species Rhinella marina. The sequence continues at coordinate 42,094 of ONZH01013868.1, forward strand.
TGAATGCTTCTCTTCACTCAGCACTAGTTATAATTGCTAGAATGCAAAAATAATAAAAAAAAACATTTAAGTTGTCAAGACCAAAAATGTCTTGGTTAGCATTTTTTTCTTCAGTCCACTAAGCCACACTAACCATGGTTATACATCAGAATGCATTGCAATTACACTTTCCAATCCTTCTTCTAAGAGCTGTCTTGATGTCTTTATTCTTTAGACTGTATATAAGAGGGTTGAGCATGGGGACAATCGCTGTGTTAAACATAGAATACAACTTTTTGAAACTTAAGTTATCACTTGGTAAGCAGTATTGTAAGATCAACATTGTGTAGAGCAAAATGATGACTGTGAGATGTGAGGAACACGTGTAGAAGGCTTTTCTTCTACCAATATTGGAACGTATCTTCACTATGGCAGTAATTATAAAAATGTAAGAGGTTAAAATGAGAAGAAGTGGAATAATAGTATATACCATCAGTCCTTGTGTCTGGGACAGTCTTTCCAATATTGTGATGTCACTGCAGGCAATGTTCATGAAAGGTACAAGGTCACAGCAGAAGTGATCAATCACATTTGTTAAAAAACATGAGATTTTGGACACAAACCAGATGAAAGGAACGACCTGTACAAAACCAAATATCCAGCAAAATGAGGCCAACAGGATACAGATCCTGAGGTTCATAATAATTTTATAATTCAGGGGCCTACAAACAGCCACATATCGATCATAACTCATGGCCGTCAATATGAAAAGTCCATGTCCTGCTAAGGAAGAAAATATATAGAATTGTACCATACAGGCCAGATAGAGTATAGTGTTATCTCCAGTGATGAATGTTAAAAGGACCTTATGCAGGGTGACAGTGGAAGACGTCATGTCCACTATGGACAAATTAGCAATGAAGAAATACATGGGCGTGTGAAGATGGAAATCCAGGCAGACCAGGAGAAGAAGACTCATATTCCCGACAAGAATAATAAGATAAATTAGTAAAACCAGAACAAATATGGGAGCCTGGAACTCAGGTACATCAGATATTCCCTTTATGATAAAATATGTGATGATTGTTTGGTTTTGGTTCATTTTTGCATCCATTTATAATACCTAGAATCCAACACATTGATATAGTTTATTTAAAGGGTTGCCCACCTTTTTTATGTTGGTGACCTATCATCAGGTCAACAATATTTAATCTGCGCTCTGATTTCTCTCCTAACAGCTGATCAGTGGAGGTGCTGAGAGTTGGCCTCCCACCAATCTGATATTGATGATCTATCCTGAAAATAATAGATAACATAACATAAAAAAGCAGACAACCCCTTTCATACGTGGGATGAAATAGTGGTATTCGGGCATCACAGAGCTACAGAGTCGGTGGCGTATTACAGCTCGGTACAACTCAGAGCTTGTATGAAGTCAGTGCATGTGTCTAAAGTCACGGTCAAATACAGATCACATACCCAGCTAAGGTGCCTCAAGTGATCATACTGTATTGTATAGTTGGACCTTACGAGAAGATAATAGTCCATGTATACTGAATGTCCCTTGGAGTACAGTTAGGTTATTCAGTAAAAAATAGGGGGAAAAAATGGCACAGCTTAAAGTCTACCAAGGGATGGCATGAGAACAGCTATTCAAGAAGGGCGCTAGATTTGAAGGTGGCCAAGAGACCTACAGAAATGTCAAATGGAGATCACATGTCCTGCTAAGGTGCTTCAAGTGATCCTATTATATAGCTGGACCTGAAAACAAATGAAAAGACCATGGACGCTTAATGTTCCTTGGAGTACCGTTAGGTTAAACATTAAAAAATGAAAAAAATTGTCACATCTGTAAGTCTACGTAGAGATGACATAAGAACTTCTATTCAAGAATGACAGTAGATATGGAGGCATCCAACAGACCTGCAAATGTGTCCTTCCTTACCTTTTCTCTTTTCTTGACATGTGTCCCTCTTAAGCTTTCCTCTTTGCCGTAGTTATCTTGAGTTAAAGGGAACCTGTCATCTCCGAAACACCCCCTGAACTAGAGTAAGCGTTGTATAATGTAAGTGATGCTGAATCCGAATATGTAAGTTTTATCTTCATACTCACTTCCATTCTGACGCTGTGCTCCCACAAACCGGCAGTAAAATACATTGAGAGGACTCTTCTTTGAGTCCTCTCCATTATGTGAGTGAGCACCGGAGTCCACTGAGTGCATTTTACTGCAGGTGTGTCAGAGCACAGAGTCAGAATGGAAGCAAGTATGAAGATAAAAATTACATTAGCGGACTCGACGTCACTTACACTATGCACCGCTTACTCTAGTTTGGAGGGTGTTTCAGAGCTGACAGGTTCCCTTTAACTGGTGTAAGATGACCAAGTTTGAAATAGAAAATGTTTTTATTACTCACAACGGTCATCTTTTATGGTCATAACTAAGAAATGGCACATGTTGAGAAAATAGGAAAGATGAGGGAAGACATATTAGTATAGCAACATTTATATGTGAGTACTGCATGTATTAAGGTTCTATGGACAGATGAAAAAAAAAATTACATTTCTGACTATATTTTTTATGTTTATGGTAAGTCAAATCCCACACATCCAACACCAAAACTCTTCTGACCAGAAAACAGAATCATTTCAATATCCACTGAAACTTTTCATTTAATATAGCATTTAAGCTGTCCATATACAGATTACATTTTCCAAATGGCCATCTTGCCAATATCTATCTCCCTCAATTTCTGGATAAATTGCTTAAAGCACACAAGTATTCCCATCTGTACCATCAGTATTTTAGTAACTAATCAGAAAAGTAGTGTTTTTAACTTGATGCTGGATCCAACACTAGTTTTCAGGACATCACCCCCGATTTACCCTTCTCACTCACAGCCGATGCAGATAGCAGGGAGAAGTGCCAAAGGTGAGTTTATTGTGTCTTCTAATATGTATATAGGGAAATAAGTTGATCTTCTGACATCAGCGTATCTACTAGTAGAGCAAAAGTTTGAGTACAGTGGAATTCAACATGACCAATCATCTTTTGCTCAAACATCTGCCATTGTGGGATAGTTAGATTGGTGGGATCTGCCCAATATTTATGTAAGGGCAGCATTTATCAGCGTAGACTAAAGCTAGCCATACTCATTAGACAGACGTTGGTTGATGGTTGAACATCAGTTGAAGAGTCATCTGCTGAACAATGGATTAGCAGACAGAGCCATACACATTTTAGTCCATAGTGGCCATTACAGTTGAACAAACTGCCCGTGCATGTTCAATGTCTATAGGGAGCGTGGCTGGATTGTGATTTGGTCAATCCTATTCTTTATCTGAACATAAGCAGCATCATACGTTTCCTACTAATCCAGACTGTACAATGGGGCCAAGAAACTTCAAGTTAGATCTCTAGTTAGTGCCGATAGCTGTTGGCCAAATGTCACATGTCTACGGCCAGGATTCCTGGGTAAAGCTTATTACTAGTGTTGATCGAGCACCAAGGTGCTCGTATGCTCGGGTCCTCTGACCGAGCACTAGGGGGTGCTGGAGTACTCGGCCAAGCACCCGAGCATAATGTAAGTCAATGCGACTAAACCAGGCACCCCCCCGCTCGGAAGCACATGGCTACTGGCATTACACTGAATGCCATCCCTTAGCGTGCGGGGAGGGGACTCGAGGATGGTGCTCGAATACACCCGATGTTCGGCCAACACCGAATGGACCCGAGCGCCAGCATGCTCGCTCATCACTACTTATTACTATTACTATCCCTGTACACTGGCTAAATCAGCTCTGCAAGCCTTACGTATCACTATAATTAGTATATTGTGGTTTACTGTCATTGGTAGTTAGCACAGCAGGCTAGGAACATAGTAGACAACCCTTGGGAACACCAGGAATATGGTGACTATTGTTTAAATTCCCTGAACTATGTGGCAGAATAATGTCAGTATTCCCTAAATCCCGATTTGATTCCTAATCTCTTCCACTGTATTCAGAGACATCTCTTAGCAATCATGCACTATTTGCTATTGCCATCTTCTAGAACAGTGATTCTCCTGTCCAGTCCTCAAGGCCCACCTACCGGTCATGATTTGAGAGTATCCCACAGAATAAATACCTGTGGTAAGTCCTGATGCACTGACACTTATTGTATCACCTGCTCAATACTAAGGATATCCTGAAATCATGACCAGTAGGTGGGTCCTAAGGACTGGAGTTGAGAAACACTGTTCTAGAAGATCCATAGCTAAGTCTAAACAGGGTCAGTGTGGCCCACCATAGGACCAAAGAAGCTTTCGGTGGAACAGCTTCTAAAACAATGATAGGCCCTTATTAAAACAGGATCCAGCAGAAGTCAACCTCATTTGGGGGTGAATGTTCAAATACACAACTAATTCCCTTCTTTTTATTTTCTTTGTGATTTTTACCTCTTTGGATGTAAAAAGTCACTAGTGGGGAAAAAATCAACCCTATTCCATGTTGTCACTGCCACAAGTCATACAATAATCTACAAAAAACATTTCCAAGTAGAAAAACAAGTTGATTTTGAAGTGTTACATTATCAAATAAATTGTATTTACCTGGTCCTCTGGAGGTTCCTGAGATATTTATGAATAATAGACCCACAAATTGGAATATTCAGCCTAATAGAAGAGACTGAAATGATAGAATCATCAGGAAATACTCGACTGTCTCCAACTGTGTGACTGTCTCCAACTGGTGGTTAAGATCATGAAGAGTTATTAAAGACCCATTATATTACATACAAATATTGATAGAAAACTTGCCTTATATTATTACCAACCATCATATGTGGTGTATACATCCCAATCATGGGGCCATATACAGGAGACAACTGATTAAGGTAATTATCATGTGATCCTATGTAATAACCATATGACAGCCCATGATATATCATATCCCAGTAAGATCTGGGATCGCTGCTGCTGCTTTATACTTCTTCCCTTTTCCACTAATTAATCCCTTTGCTCTTTCAGACCCCATTGTGACTCATTATTCTTGCTTCATTTTTGCGAACTGTTTTTTTGCTTTATTGAGCTTTGTGCTTGTTACATGTGTGTAATAAGAGATAGAAAAGTAATGATAATCAGATGTCTGGGTTTTATTACACTGCGGTTATTGGTTTACTCAAATAAATCAGCACTGATAATATGGAGGGGATTACATAAGCGATATTAGCACAATGGGCATAGATACATTCAATGCTATTAATACTGACATGCAATGCACAATCCAGCAGCGGTGGCCGTGCTTGCTCACTATAGGAAAAAGCTATAACCTATAGTGTGTAAGCACAACCACTGCTCCAGGATCACAGGGTGGTCATAACCTTGGAAATAAGCCGTGTATAATGTGATGGAAAAATGAATCCAGCCAGCAAAGGAAGTAATATAGACAATCACAATACATTAGTAGTGTACCAGTAAAATTCTATTTTATTCTATTGAAGTTTTTTGATAAATAGAACTTGTCACATTGAACACATTTCTATCTGTGGGCAGCATGTTACAGAGCAGGGGAAGCTGAGCAGATTGATATATTGTCTTGTGGGAAAATATTCAGAATAACTCATCATTTATTGATCTAAACTTCTGATCATCCTGAGCTTAGGAGTCCAGTTGATGGCCTTTCCCTGTATGAGGTGTCAGAGACTACATAGCACCACCTGGTTGTGGATTGGCCATAGACCTTGCAGGGAAATTTTCCAGGTGGGCCGATGCCCAGGGGGCTACCCAAGCCCCAATCTCTGCTACTGGCTGGGTACAGAGTAAGCTATCAGTGGTAATTAACTCTGTGAGAATCAGGTACTCATATACCGACCAGTGACATGCTCTCCTGAATTCAACTATGTCCCCCTTCTCACCTCCTAAGACCCCTGCTCCATACCTTAAACACAGACAACTGGAAGAGGATGAGAGAAAATTGCCTCTATTGATGACCAAATCGGAGGGATAGCTTTTGGGTTAAGATATTGTGTGGCACTGTGGTATTTTGCTCTATGGTATTGCTGACCCCCCTACTTTTGTTGCCCCACATCTTGTCAATTTAGACCCTCCTACCATATGGGTCCACTTTTAGGTATTTTTTCCAGGGCCACTTTAGGTTCCCAATCTGCCCCTGCACTGGACCCATAACCTCAGAGAAAGCAGAGATCTAAACCAACAAATGACAAGTCATATTGGGATCCTTTTAAAGTAAGCCACTGATAGCGTGGTACCTTAAAGGGGTTGTCCCACGAAAAATATTCTACAGTTTTCAAACCACCACCTGGATTTGAATACATTTGTGATTGCATGTAATTAAAAATTTAGCATAGCCAGTGAGTTATTCGATAAAATATACCTTTATAGCGCCACCTGCAGTTTATATTTTTCTTATTTCTTTGTCCGGCTCACTGAGAAGGCTGCACATGCTCAGTTTCATCCTTCAACTGCCTCCTGAGCTGTGATAGGGAGATCATGGACACGCCCCCTTAGCTGCAGCAGAAAAGACACTCCCCCTGAGCTGTCAGCTTGATATAAATCTAACAGAGAAATGAATGAGGAGATCTCTGGATCCATGGGAGGTACAGGGCTGGTTCTATCTTTGTTAGAAAGAGATTGTCATGTACTATATGGTGTCTGATTTTCATTTTTTACTTTAGTCATGGGATAACCCCTTTAAGAAAGAAACATTTTCACCTGCTCCCTGCCATTGCAGCCAATGACTGGCCCAGCACCAGAGGAGGACTGGCCATCGACCCTACAGGGAAATTTCCGGTGGACTGGTTCCCAGGAGGCTGTCTGAGCCCTCCCCATGGCCACCAGCTGGGCACATAATGATCTGATCCTCTCAGCATTAATTAATTCTGGGACTACTGTGCCTGGCCAGCGTTCACAGGTGCCGTCCTGAACTCAACTGTATGACTATCTTCAAGACAGTGATACAATTGAATACTATGGCACAGGTAGCAGTATTTTCAGCTGCACTATGGTATATGGTTCTGCTGAGACAGTATTTTCTGCTTCACTGTGGCATTTGGTTCTGCTGGGGCAGCTTTATGAGCTGTGCTAAGGTACTGTTGGCCCCTGTCTATTTCTGTTGTCTCTGCCTACTTGTGTTACCCCTGTCAATTTGGATCTGCCTACAACATGGAACCACTTGTATTTTTTTTCTTCTGGGGCCACTTTAAGTTCCCAGTCCTCCCCTGCTCAGCACTGACATGTCTCCAAGTGGCACATGACCCAGCAGTGATGTGCCATGTTGAGACATGTCACAACTGAGTCCAGTCATTGGCTGCAGCAGCTCATGTGATTTGTGCAAAAGTTAGTACAGATAGGGGACCGGAGGGCCAGTAAACAGAGCAGCAAGATGCATATACGGTAAGTATAGGTCTTCCCACGGGTACAGCTGACTGGGAGTACACATTTAAAAAAAACAAAAACAGGACTACCCATTTAACGTCAGGTGATTTCGACAACCTCATAGGGTTTTCACTAGAGATAGCTAAATCTGTTGTAAACTGATCGGACTCATCATGAATTTCACAAAAATCTTTCTTCTGTACAAATCCAAGTTTTGTCGGGTCACTTCGCCTACAAAATTCAATACACTAGTTTGGTCAGAATGATGATGTCATCAAATGATGATATCATCATCACTTACTGCTTCTCCCTCTCAGACTACTCCTTATTGTGCTTTGTTTTGTTGTCATTCATCCATAATGAAACAATTATATGAGCACCAGCAATCAGCTTGTGTGTAAGCTGAACTCCTGCCTGGCCAAATTGATAAAGGTGCAGTTGCTGCGATACCACTTAGTAAATTCCACTCCCTTTAGGAAACTGATGGTATGCACTCAGCCTCTATGAAAGATACCTAGCAGCCATTATTTCTCCAAAAAGCCACCCCTGCCTTGAACTTTAATGTGGTGGAGAATGTGAGCCACTCCTTTGAATTGTTGCTGTGCAGCAAGGTGCACACCACCATCAACACCTGAAGCAACTGTTATGAGCAGGGACAGTACATGTGCTGCAAACCCTGTGCATAATTATTCACAACAGCAATCCCCACATCAATGTTCCCTAGGGCCAGGACAGTGATAGGAAAGCACATCCTTTGCAGATGCTGTGGCTAACACATGGTGCTGCAGCAGCAACGCAGCACCACAGCATCGAGGCTAGGTCCTATTGATACCACTGCTCTGAAGCGTTGCCATGCTGTCATAGAACCACACTATCAAAGCAAAATGGGGCAATGTTTTCCTGACAATAGGGGGGGCAAGATTGTTGCATTACCAATATATATGCTGTGTACACAGCTGACTGCAGTTTTTGTCAAGCAAATACCTGTCGCCCATATGTCTGAAATGGATGCCCCTCAATACCCCCCACTGAGTCCCCCACGTCCCCCAGCCCAGCTACAACATGTAGCAGAAGCCGCAGCAACACCAGCAACAGCCAAATCAGTTTAATGTACATGATGGAACAGTTTTTCCCATGTACCATGCTGGGCTGGCACACAACAAACAGATATATACCTGCCCCTTCTCTGGCACATACCCTGCTCCCTGACCCCATGGACGTCTGGGCAGGCAGAATGGAGTAGTGGCTGGAACTGACACTGTTTGCTATCACTGTACTGTCTTGTCCAGCTTCCAGTGTCATCTCAGAGAGTGTTTTCAGTGCGGCAGGTGATGTTGTTACTCCCAGTCAAACTTGTCACCTGCAAGTCTACAAAACATCATATTTTTCAAAATGAATGAGGTATGGATCCATGAGAATTTTCATACACCTCGGGTTGAGGCCAATTAATAGATCTGTCATTGCTAACCATGGCTAGTTATCAACAGCCCAATTATGTCAATGCTGCTGTCTGCCTGGCATCATGTTTCATACTGTATTGCTGCTGCTGCCATAGCTACTACGCTTCCTGTTACTACTATTATCCGTACACAGCCACACATCTACAGCCTTGTCTGTTAGGCTCTTGTGCTGCTACTGCTGCCCCTACTATGGCTGCTAATATTACCCCTATACAGCTGCACATCTCTTGCCTCATCTGTGAGGTTCCACATCCACAGTGAATTGCTGCTGCTCCCAAAAAAACTCATAATTTCTGGATATTTGTTCAGCCTCTCCTTCTTCTGACATTAATGTGTGTATAAACACGAGTAGGCATCTGCCATCATTTAGGCAGAATTGTTGAATGCTTGTTCAGAACAAGTTACTGTGTCTTCTGATACTACCGTGTGTGGATAAATCATCTTCTCCTATCAAGACTTCATTTTTTGACTTCTTATTCTGAACGATCCACAGTTTTTTCCCCAGTACCACTGTGTGTGTTAAAAAGTGAAAGTAAGAAGCCCGGGAACATGATGTGACCCATAATGCAGTGCAGCAAGCCCATAAGCAGATATCCATCTCCTGTGATGTCACAGCCCTATAAAACCCTTATCCTTCATGGTCGCCATCATTTCACTGTGAACTGAGCACTGTGTTACAAAACTTTGTACAATATTGGATAGGGACAGTGCTGGAACAGTGTAGGGAGATCGTAAGAAGAGTTTTTAGACACTGTAGAGAGAACATAGGGAGACTGCAGGGACAGTGCAGCGACAGTGCAGGCTCAGTGTAATCACCCTGTAATCAGACTCATTGTCAACAGACGGTCTAATTAATAGGTGTGTTTATCTAGTTCATCTGCTGCGACACTCATACTTAATCTGTTCTGTTATACATAGACTTACTGTGTATCAGACTTAGCCTCAACAGGCGGTCTAACATATAGGTTTACCTCGTTCACCTACTGTGCCTTTTATTATTAATCTGTTCAGTTATACATAGACTTACTGGGCAGAAGACTCATTGTCAACAGGCGGTCTAATGTATAGGCTAATTTATCTAGTTCATCAGGCCCATTCATACTTAAAGGGGTTATCCAAACCCTATAATGCCCCCTCCTAATGCCCGGACCCCTTACACAGGTTGTACTTACCACAACGGGGACGAGCCTCCCTAGAATCTCCCGTGATGCTATGGAGGCTTGTTCCCGTTGCAGCCTGCTATTGGCTGCCCCCCTCCTTGTCTCCATGTGGGCATCAGAAGTGACTCGGGTGGCAGGGAAGCAAATTAAGTACAACCTGTGTGAGGGGCCCGGGCATTAGAGGGGGCATTAAAGAGTTCGGATAACCCCTTTAATCTGTTCTGTTATACATAGACTGACTGTGCATCAGATTTAGTCTCAATAGGCGGTTTAATCACAGTATAGATGCGTTTATCTAGTTCACCTGCTGCGCCTTTAATAATTAATCTGTTCAGTTATACATAGACTTTATATGTATCAGACTCATTGTCAACAGACGATCTAATATATAGGCATGTTTATCTTGTTTATCTGCTGCGCCATTTATACTTAATCTGTTTTGTTATACATAGACTTACTGTGCTTCAGAAATCAGACTTAGTCTCAACTAGGCACATTTACCTAGTTCACCTACTGCATCTTTAGACTTACTGTGGATCGGACTTAAAACAGGGGTCTTAATAAAGCCCTAAGCTGGCGGTGGATCCGGCGAAGTTATGCTGAGGCGCAGTTCTAAGTGTAAGACAGATTCTGAGCCTGCGGGTCCATCCCCTTCCCTGTCCACGACATGCCCATAATTTTACACCTGGCATGAGCGGGGAGATGTGCACCATCACCCATCCTCACTAACGTCTAACCGGTGGCACCCTCTGAGCTCATGCTCCACTGCCATGACTGCTGGAGGGGTTGGGGGCAGGAGCAGCACCAACTCCATCAGCAGCAACTTACTGTAAGTCTTAAGTCTCTGATTTTTCTTCAGCCGCCTACTAAAGAAACCACCCATCAGAACAGGACATGGAGCAGAACCTGAAACAGCAGGTGGTGGCATACTTGGACTGCACCCTGTCACTCCGGATCCAAGATCCCCTGGACTACTGGGCAGCCAAACTTGAATTGTGGCCACAACTGGCTGAGTTTGCCCTGGGCAAGCTTTCTTGCCTAGCCAGTAGTGTGGCATCAGAGCGGGAGTTTAGTGCGGCGGGTGGGTTAGTTACCCAAAGAGGACTCGACAGAATAAGTTAAGAGACTAACCTTTATAAAGATGAATCAGACGTGTATCAACCAGGATTTCCAGATAACGGTGCCTGATGGAACAGACCAGATCATTCTGGCAGTAATGATCTGACTGTAGTGTGCCGCTACACCGGAACATTGTAACAAATGCCCCTCACTTCTTCCCAAATGCGGCTGCCACTACTCTGATGCTGCTATCCGCCTGCTGCCTCTACTGCCATCTGCTCTACTTGTGATCTGCCACTAACTTGTGCTGTTACTGCAACTGCTGTTGCTCCCCCCTTCCCACTCTGTTTCAGGGTCACTATTGTGACTCTTCATGCTGTTGCCACCCTCACCACTCTGTTACGGGGCCACTATTGTGAGTCTTCATGCTGTTGCCACCCTTACCACTCTGGTACGGTGACAATAGCGTACCTGCTTGGCCATATTGACATCACCATTTATTTTTCTGTTCTTCTTATCTATCAGAAGAACAGAAAAATAACTAAACAATGGGTCCTGCCATTTGAGTACCCATAAGGCCTCTATCACGCGGTCAGTATTTTGCATCAGGATTTGATCATGATTTGGAAGCCAAAACCAGGAGTGGGTCCAAAACAGAACACAAAACACTATATTTCCATCACATTTTATCTCTGTTTTGGACCCACTCCTGTTGGGGGTGGAGAGAGAGAGAAAAATTTAAGATAAAGAGAAAGTGAAAAATATATGGTAAGTCCTAGGAAACCTCAGAGTTTCATATACCAATTTATAGACCAATTGGAGCACTTTTGATTTAGGTACAATCAAATTGGACTCCACCCAAATTTTTTGACCAATTTTTTTTTTTTTTTTTTTTTAGATTCGGACCAGAAACCAATTTCAAGAAATTTACTGATCACTAATTTTTCCTTTTTTCTGGGTCAACACAGTTGGTTTACAAGTTTGACTTGGCATTTGTCTTTGCTTTAACTTACAAGGAATTTACCAATGTCAGGTCACAGTAATGCTTTCCACTTTCCACTTCCCAATGATCTTTATAAAAGCTAATTTGACGTCTTTGTTTTTTAAGCTATAAATCAGTGGATTAAGGACGGGGACCAAAGCTGTGTTAAGCAAAGAAAATAGTTTTTTAGAACCCAACCCGTTATTAGGTATGGCATATTGTAAAATTAAAGTCATGTAGAGCAACATGATGACTGTGAGATGTGAGGAACATGTGTAGAAGGCTTTTCTTCTACCAAAACTGGAACGTATCTTCATTATGGCTCTAATAATTAAAACATACGAAACAAAAGTCAGAAGAAATGGTGTGTAATGATATAGATGAGTATTCCTTGTATGAAAGTCAAACTTTCCAGTATTACTATGTCACTGCAGGCAATGTTCATGAAGGGGACAAGGTCACAGCAGAAATGGTCAATTATATTTGTAGAAAAACAAGAGATCTTGAGCAGAAACCAGATGAAAGGAATGACCTGTAGAAAACCAAATATCCAACAAAATGAGGCCAACAGGAGACAGATCTTGAGGTTCATAATAATGTGATAATTCAGGGGCCTACAAACAGCCACATATCGATCGTAGCTCATGGTCGTCAATATGAAAAGGGAATGTCCTGACAAAGATCCAAACATGTATGATTGTACCATACAGGCCAAGTAGAGCACAGTGTTATCTCCAGTGATGAAGGTTACAAGGATCTTATGCAGGGTGACAGTGGAAGACGTCATGTCTGCTACGGACAGGTTAGCAAGAAAGAAATACATGGGAGTGTGAAGATGGGAATCCAGGCAGACCAGGAGAAGAAGACTCATATTCCCGACAAGAACAATGAGATAAATGAGTAAAACTAGAACAAATATGGGAGCCTGGAGCTCAGGAACATCAGATATTCCCTTTATGATAAAATATGTGATGAATGTTTGATTTTGCTTCATCCTTATATGTGTTTCTAATACCTGTAATGAAAGAAATGTATGATGACATGGGATAAAATAGTGATGTTCATTCAGTAACACTTCACTAAAATGTTGATGACCTCTCTGGATCCTTGTATGAATTTACATACAGAGATATTAAGGTAGGTGCCATATTACAGCTCTGAATACTCACAGCTTGCATGAAGGTATAGCATGGGTGTATATATGAGAACAAAGACCATTCATATGGAGATCGTATGTCTAGCTTAGGTGTTTAATATCATCATATTATATAGCCGGATCTGGTGCATGTAAGTGCTTCCTGGCTCCAAGAATGGTTCCTAACCATTGTATACAGACACATCCATACAGTTCTCTTATCCCAACTATAAAATACAAAGTATTTGCTGTCTTCTAAGTCAAAACAGGGTCAGAGTGGTCAGCCAAAGTACCAAAGGGTCCTCTGGTAGGCCAGACTCTAACACAATAGTAGGCTCTGCATAAAACAGGGCCCAGCAGTAGACAACCTCTTTTGGAGGCAAATTCAGAAATAAATTCAACCATCTAGCTCAATTTTTGCATTTACCTGGTCCTCTGAAGAATCATGTCGTGTAAAAAATAGACACCAAAAAATGGAATCTTCAGCCCAGGAGAGGACACTCAAATGATAAAATCATCAGAAAATGCTAGGTAAATGTTTCCGATAGGACCATGAAGAGTAATTTAAGGATCATATATGTCTCGCAATATAAATGTTGCAGTTTCCTTTCTAATTATTACCAGTGCCACAATCACAGGGCCATATACAGAAGATATCTGCCATCCGATTCCAATGTGACTAATTCTATGATATATGATATCACAGTAAGACCTGGGATCGCTGTTGCTGCTTTATACTTCTTCCCTTTTCCACTAATTAATCCCTTTGCTCTTCACGGCTCCATTGCGACTCATTATTCTTGCTGCATTTTTGTGAATTGATTTTTTTTTTTATTATTCAAGGTCTGTGCTTGTTACATGTGTATAAGAGACAGGCAAGTAATTATATCCATAGAGCTCCATAATGCATCACTAATTATATGGACTGTATTACATGAGCAATATTAGCACAATGGACATTGGTGCATTGAATTATATACTATATATATATATATATATATATATATATATTATATATATATATATCAAGTTTAGTCCATAAATCAATCTGGTCAAATTAGGTTTTTATCCTGGAAACATGAACTACTAGGATCACTGCACGTAGAACTGATACACTGTCTTATGCCTAGTGCAGGCTTCTCGGAGGAAACACAATAACAACCCTATAAAAGAGAATTGGTGTCATGCCCCACCCCCGCAGAGCCTGTACTTGGCACAACACCATATATCAGTTTCCGAGTGCTGCTCCTTTAGCTTGGTCTAAATAAGAACATTGACATATATTGCCTACACATTACTGCCATTCAATGGCAGTGCTAATAATCCAATGGCAGTGCTAGTAAGACTGTCATGTAATAAGTAACTCAATAATCCACATAATGCAGCAAATTCTGCACACTGCTCAGTGTGATTGCACGCTGATCTCTGGTTGTTCTGGGTCCCTTGCTCTGCACAGATATGTACTATGTGAATACTATATGAGAAGATTATTTATGACATTAATGGCAGTATTATGTGGGCAGTATATAGCAGTTTTATAAGTGGAATCATATTGCAGTAGCAATACTTGAATACCGTGTTAGATATTATTTAGGCATTGTATAGCAGTATTATGTCATTAAGGTGCCAAAAAATGGTGAGCAGAATTGCTCTTCTCTGCATATTTCCCCAATTCTCTATAATACTAGTCCTGCACATAAAATATATCCATTTTACACCTCTAGCCCTGTATCCTTGCCCATTGTTTCACATATCTGCCCATGCACAGTGCAGGACTGGTTGTCAGCAGGGCAGAAAGCAAGTGTACTGAAAAACGGGCTAATGATATAACCCCCCACCCAGAATAGATGGATACTGATATCTTAGAGGACAGAATGAAGGCTTTCAGTCACTCATGCATGAGCAGTACACTTGTTTTTAATGCTGGCAAGAATCAAGGCTGCACTGCGCATGCGCCCATATGTGAAACAACAGCACATTTGCAAAAACCCGGGCAAGGTGAGATTATGTCACCATTGCCTGGCCCTGGGAATCAAAGCAGCTAGGGAGGGGCTGGCCACAGAAAGGAGCTGAGCTTCGGTGAAGTAAGAACAATGGTGATGTCCTCGTTGGACCAAAAACCTAATTTACACATATTAACAAAAAGTATCAGAACTCGGGAACCATGTTTCAATCAGGTGGGCTAGAGGTATGCATCTTTGATCTTAGAGAGGGAGGTGGCTGGTGACAGACCCCCCTTTAATTGCCTTTGTTAGCTGATCTAATACAGGAGCATGATAGGAACATAGAGAGGTTATACGTCAAAGGCAAAATAATAGTTTTCTACGATTTCTCAAATTAAAAACTCCATGTTTCATTTAAAATGTCATCATAGTTCCAAATACTCCAGGAAGATGCTTATGTGTTTCATACAGATCATATTGTTCTTACTCATGGCTTGGTCTTATGCCTGGAAATCCTGTCACAAATCACACATACAGTGGTATACAAAAGTTGGCATCCCTGGTCAAAATTAATGTTATAAAATACAAAAAATGCTAGAAGAGGCATGCACTCACCACACTGGATCTGTACGGAAAAATTAATATCACTTTATTACATGGATCGTGGATAGCGATTTATATTATTCATCAACATCAGTGACTATTTGCCACTATAAAAATCCGATAAAAAAAATTATACAGTGAATTGGCTATCCAGCGAAACCATCTATTGTTTTATTTAATTTTATTATATGGAAATGAATTTTTTTAATTTATATGATATTTTATAATTTATATTTGCTATTTTGTGTAATAAAGTGATATTAATTTTTCCGTACAGATCCAGTGTGGTGAGTGCATGCCTCTTCTAGCATTTTTTGTATTTTATATTCATATACAGGTTTTGGGTGACCTGTTCTAGAGGTATTGCACCCCCTTATCTATAGGACTGGTGGGTGTGAGCAACCTTTTGTATATTATATTGCACAAAATTAATGTTAGTTGCCTTCACACACGGCAGATTTTGAGGCAGAAAATTCTGCGCCTGAAAATCTGTTCCATTCACTTTAATAGGGATTGCAGAAATCCATGTGCTTGTCACCTCATTCAAATGATTGGAACTGCTTTTCAGTCGTGGAATTCTCTGCCACAAAATCTGCCACGTGTGAAGAGTCCCTTACTGTGTGAACAGTTAAATAAGCTAAAATGATCTCCAAAAGGCATAAAGTTAAAGATGACACTGTCCATTTGTATTTTAAGCAAAAACTTTTTTTTTTTTTTTCACATTTTCAAAATAACAACAAAGGAAAGGGGCCTGAAGCAAAACTTTAGGCACCCTGCATGTTTAGTACCTGGTAGCACCCCTTTTGGAAAGTATCACAGCTTGTAATCACTATTTGTAACCAGAGTCTTTTAATTCTTGTTTGAGGGATTTTCATCATTCTTTCTTGCAAAAGTCTTCCAGTTGTTTGAGTTTCTTGCGCCGTTTTGCATGCAGTGCTCTTTTGAGATCTATCCACAGATATTTAATGATGTTCAGATGAGAAAACTGTGAGGGCCTTTATATAACCTTCACCTTTTGAGATAGTCTATTGTGGGCTTTGAAGTGTGCTTAGTAGAAGCCATCCTCTTTTCAACTTCAGCTTTTTACAGTTGGTGTTATGTTTCCAGAACTTGCTAGAATTTAATTGAATCCATTCTTACTTCTACCCTTGAAAGTTCCTCGTGCAAGACAACCCCAAAGCATGATTCATCCACCCCTATGCTTAATGGTTGGAGAGGTGTCCTTTTCATGAAATTGTGTGCACTTTTTTCTCCAAAGTCCAAACATGCCTTTGCTCATTGGGGCCAAATAGTTCCATTTTAACCTCATCAATCAACAGGACTTGTTTCCAAAATCATCATGCGTGTTTAGGTGTTCTTGTGCAAAATTCTAATG
The DNA here is from genome assembly GCA_900303285.1 of Rhinella marina. NCBI lineage: Eukaryota > Metazoa > Chordata > Amphibia > Anura > Bufonidae > Rhinella > Rhinella marina. Next base: position 59,163 of record ONZH01013868.1, read on the forward strand.
CTGAACTTTGTGGTGAGCACACAGGAGAGGTTTTCTCCTGATCAGACTTCCCATGAAAGTCATATTTGTGCAGGTGTCACTGAAGAGTAGAACAATGTACCACAACTCCAGATTCTGCTAAATCTTCTTGAAGTCATGGTAAGTTCTGATTTGCCTTTCTATTAACCCTTTCATGACCGGACCTATAAAAGGCCTGAATGTCCAGGCAACTTTTTGTGATTTGGGCACATGGTGGCTTAGTGACCCTAATTTTTTTTTTCGTTTGAATACGAAAATAATTTTTGCTATTTTTTTTTACTTGACACTTAGGACTTATTATTAGAATGGTTTTTTTAAAGATATTTTATATTTTTTTAGGTTTAATTTAGACAAAAAACGCTAATTCTTATTAAAAAAAAGGATTTTTTTTAATTATAGATTTTTTTTTTTTAAATATTAAAACTGACGCACAAATTAATTATTGCAATGGGTTCCCTATTTGATGACGATCATTTTGATATATAGCATGTATAGATTTTATTTGACGGGGCGACTATGGTGACTGTTTACATTGGCGACTGCGTGTTTAATTTTTTTTTTTTTACACTTTTTTTTGTTTGTTTTTTTATTTATTTTTTTACTTATATATTAATTTATTTTTGACAACTAATATGTCCCCCAGGAGGTCATTAAAAGACCTCTGGAGGACTGACTTTTTTTTTTTTTTCTTTTTTTTACACTTTTTTTTCCCACTGTTTCCACTGTAACTGGGGCATCCACAGGAGCCCCAGTTACAGGGGAAAACAGCCCCCTGGGGGCTCATTACACACAGGCAGAGCTGATCAGGGTCTCCTTAGACCCTGCAAGCACTGCCCCTGCCCCGAGACACCCGGCGGTCACGTGACCGCCGGGTCTAACACAGGAAGCGGCGCTGCCGCTTCATTCCTCCTCTGCCGGCTGAGCAGGTAAGGCTCTCCTCCGGCTTAGGAGAAGACAGAAGCGGTAATAAACCGCTCCTGTCTTCTCCTCAGGGTCCCTACTCTGTCTGTGAGCCGGGACCCGACCTGCTCCTGCTAGATTGCAGGAGCAGGAGCTTTAATCCCAGCGCTGATCAGCGCTGGGATTAAAGGGACGCCTGCACGTCTATATACATGCTATCTGCACGGGGCATGTGCAGATAGGACGTATATAGCCGTATGGCGGTCGTGAAGGGGTTAATCCTATGAGTAGCTGTCCCTGAATTTTTTCTTGGTCTTCTAGACCTTCTTTTGACCTCCACTGTTCTTGTTAACTGACATTAACTAATTACATTTCAAACTGAGCAAATGGCAACCTGAAACTACTTTAAAAGGTGCAAGCTGAAGGTTTTACTATGGTACTCACAAACCCCTGATCTGACCATCATGGAAAATCAGTGGCTAGACCTCAAAAGAGCAGTGAATGCATCCCAGGAATCTCAAAGAACTAGAAGACTTTTTCAAGGAAGAATGGATGAAAACCCCTCAAACAAGAATTGAAAGACTCTGGCTATAAAAAGTGATTACAAGCTGTGATACTTGCTAAAGGGAGTTCTACTAGGTACTAACCTTAAATAATACCAATATAGACAAAAAACATACGGGGATATTATAATAGCAAATTTTATTATCACTTCTTATAAAAATAGCTCACATTACACATTCAACACACAATGTTAAAACAATATATTTCATCGAATGGTGGTTATGTAGTTACACATCAGGCATGTAAATAGACATAGGGCTGATGGTCACAAGGGAGTAAAACGATAAATATACGTCCTGCAATCCCAAATCTACACTCTACACCATAGGTTATCAGTAATTATATATTATCAACTTTGTATCGGGCACAGAAACCCTCAAGAGAAATCAAAAACAATCATACCATTAGCGTAATCATATAAAGATTGGTCAACAGGAGGTGACAATATCATACCTTAACCATCAGCCCACACCCCGACGCGCGTACTAACCTTGCAGGATGGCCAAAGTTTTGCTTCGGGCCCTTTTTCTTTCTTAAAAATGCAAAGGGAATGTGTCATCTTTAAAGAGGTTGTCTGGGTTCAGAGCTGAACCTGGACATATCCCCTTCTTCACTCAGGCAGCCCCTCTGAGATGAGCACCAGAGCATGTCATGCTCCGATGCTCTCCCTTGCCCTGTGCTGAACCACGCAGGGCAAGGGCTTTTTCATTACATCCAGTGACGTATCGGGTCTCTGCTTGCCGAAGGCAGTGTCTATGTAACTACTTGGCTGGGAGGAGCTATAAAATGAGCATTGTTAGGAGAATTGCATCATGGGTTTGTTAAAAACAATAGTAATCCAGATCATTACTGATGACAATCATGTGTAAGTATCGGAATGTGATGATCCGAAACAAGTAGATGGTGCTATTGTTTGACTTGTTGGTTTTATCCCTGTATTTGAATAAACCGTCAGTTTTATTGGAAGCTGGACTTTTTATATATTTTGTTTTTAAGGTGCAGAATTGTACAATTCTATCTATCTGGCACCAGGAGAGGTATAGAGTGGACTCTGCATGCATGTTGGTACCTGCATTCACTGGATTTAATGGAGGCCATTTTGGAACGTAAAATGATAAAAAGCAGAGTGGACCCACCATGCATGTGGAACCTGCACTCCCTGAATTTTATGGAGGCCATTAAGGCACATAACAGGTAGCATTTAGTGTTAGGTTCCCGTCTTACAGAAATCGCCTTGACGTTTGGCAGATGGGCCCAAATGATTTTGTACAAAATATATTTGCCAGGAATCTCAAATTGACTAAATAAGCATAGCATTAGCACCAGAATACTTTCTATTACTATGGCATTTTTGTACTTTATTTGGTTTGTATATATTTTTTATTCAATCGAGAGTTTCATATCATTGTTCTGGATTCCCGGAAATAATCTTTGGTACCACTATTTTCTGACCAGTGGTGATGTCTGACCTTGCTGATGCTGGTTGACCGACAAGTGTCCCCATATCATGGGCCACTTCTGCCAAAAGCAGTGGGATTAGATGATTTTCTGTTAATGTATACGATCTGATTCTTTATCTGCGGTTCTCAAGCTTTCATATGGGCGTGTCATGGACAGACGTGCCATCAAAACCCTGTAACCCGCAGTGGACATTACAGACACCATTGCCATAGATTCTACTGAGAGACAATTTGGTAAGGTAGAAGAGAAAGAAGGCCATAACTCCCATCCTTGCCTAAATCCATACATCGCTATGTGGGACAGAACAACGAGGTGTATATTTTGGACTTTGACTGCTATACGTAGGTGGATTTACTACAACTCCTACTTTGGTCTACAGTAAAGAGAGACATTTAGGGGTTTTTTTCTGTTTTGTTTTTTTATTAAGACCAGCGTTTTTTATGCCAGTCTTAATAAGCCCCTGCTCTGGTGGTGGATCTGCAGGATTTATGTAGAGGCGCTGGCCCCTGTATAACTTCAATGTATCCAACGCCGGTCTAACTATAAGACAGCTTCCTTGCTGGCTTACATTTGAATAATTTTCTATGCCTAAAACAGGTGTAGAAAATGATAAATGAGACGGGTCTTTGCACTGCAATCTGCTCCAAAAATACGTACACCTAATATAAGCGTATTTCTGATAATAAATGACCCCATTATTCTTTTATTTCTTGCCTGGTTTACTGACTCCTATGCCATATGCTGGCCATTGCATTCAATATCCCCTGCTTTGCACCCATCCAAACAGTTAACACCTAGGGCATCCCAGATGCCATCAAACAGAAGCCCCAGAATCAGGGTACACTGTGAGTAAAAAAAGGGTGCCCCCTCCTTTCACTGTACAGCCCTAGGAAGCAAAGTTCTGAGGACAGCCGCCATGATTGACTGACAGCTAGAGCCACTACCACTCCCATCTTCTGCTCTGGCTCTTCATGGGCTTGCTGCATATCTTTTGCTAGGTACTAAAATATCTGTGTAAGGGCAGGGGCGGACATACCGCGGTGCAGCCGGTTCGGCTGCACCGGGGCCCGGGACCGGAGGGGGGCCCTTTCTTCCCGGCGGCAGGTAGAGATGAGCGCTTCCATTTTGGAAGCGCTCATCTCTATATTCATCTGTATCGCCGTCCTTAGGACGGCGATACAGATGGATAATGCGGGGCAAGGGAGGGAGAGGCGTGTCCCTTCCCCGTTCCTCTGATAGGCTGCAGGCACTAGGCCTGTAGCCTATCAGAGGCCGGCACAGGCGGCGCGATGACGTCATCGCGCCGCCTGAGCCGTACAGCGCGGGACACAGGCCGGAAGAGGCCTGCATCGCGTCGCTGACAGAGGCAAGGAGGTAAGTATAACTGTTAATTTTTTTTATTTAAGTTGGCACTCAGTGGGGGCACTATGGGGGAGGAGCACTATGGAGGAGAGGCCACTATGGGGGCCACTTTGGAGGGGGAGCACAATGGAGGAGGAGCACTATGGGGGGCCACTATGGAGGAGGAGCACTATGGGGGGCCACTATGGAGAAGGAAAACTATGGGGGCTACTATGGAGGAGGAGCACTATGGGGGGCCACTATGGAGAAGGAACACTATGGGGGCTACTATGGAGGGGGAGCACTATGGGGGGCCACTATGGAGAAGGAACACTATGGGGGCTACTATGGAGGGAGGAGCACTATGGGGGGCCACTATGGAGGAGGAGCACTATGGAGGAGGAGCACTATGGGGGGCCACTATGGAGGGGGAGCACTATGGAGGGGGAGCACTATGGGGGAGCACTATGGGGGGGCCAGTATGGAGAAGGAACACTATGGGGGCTACTATGGAGGAGGAGCACTATGGGGGGCCACTATGGAGGGGGAGCACTAGGGGGGGCCACTATGGAGGGGGAGCACTATGGGGGGGCCACTATGGAGGGGGAGCACTATGGGGGAGGAGCACTATGGGGGGGCCACTATGGAGGAGGAGCACTATGGGGGGCCACTATGGAGGAGGAGCATTATGGGGGCTACTATGGAGGAGGAGCACTATGGGGGCCACTATGGAGGAGGAGCACTATGGGGGGCCACTATGGAGGAGGAGCACTATGGGGGGCCACTATGGAGGAGGAGCACTATGGGGGGCCACTATGGAGGGGGAGCATTATGGGGGGCACTCTGGAGGAGGAGGACGACTATGGGGGGCCCTATATATATACTGGCACTATGGAGGCGAGGATCACTATGGGGGCCCTATCTTATATTCTGGCAGACATGGGGGCACTATGGAGAAGGGGGGGGAGGAGCACTATTGGGGTCATTGTATAGGGGCACTAAGAGGGTTTTTTGGGTACATAGTAGGGGGCATTGGGCACATTATGAGGGCACTATGGGGGACATTGGCTGGCCGGGGGCACTAATTATTTCTATTGTTGGGACTATTACTATCAGCTTAGCACAGTTATTTTTGGGGAACATTTTGGTTATAATTTAGTGTCAGGGACACTTTCCTGGGTGCAGTTATTTTAATTACTGAAGGCGGTAGTATTTGAGGGGGACTGTTTCTGCAGTATAGTTTTGGGGAGCACAGCGGGCACAGTATTGGGGAGTGGCAGGATGAGGAGTTCAAGAAGGTGGAAGAATGATAGAAAAGTAGGAATCTAAGATGTCTATTTGTCAAACTCCACAGAGAGAAGAGATGGCTGGAAGAAATCATCATGGCAGTCTGGTCTGAAAGGAAAAGATGAGGAAAGAGAACATCTACATCTAAGAAGACGTCACTGGATGTAGGAGGTATGTGGAACTGTATTAGGCTACTTTCACATCTGAGTTAGTGATTCTGGCCGGCTGGTCCAGCAGAGAACAGCCTTCTGGAATTCACCGGCTCTGGCACTGCTGGATGCAGACAGAATGCCCGCCGGCCCCATTAACTATAATGGGGTCAGGCAGAGATCCGGCCACAATCTGGCAAAAATGCAGAGAATCAGCAGGACACAAACCTCTGCATGACTGAGTCTGTGTCCGGCCAATTTCTTGCATTCTCTGCCAAATCAGGTGGCTGGAGCTTAGTGATGCAGGTGTGAAAGTAGCCTTACCCTGTATGTTTTGTATTGCTGTATGTAATGTTAGGACACCATAGGTTAGGTTGAGAATTTGGTTTGGGAACGGCGGGGGGGCCCAAACACATTCCTTGCACAAGGGCCCTCTGCTGTCTGTGTCCGCCCCTGTGTAAGGGCATGTTCATATCTGCATTGGCGGCTCCGTTTGGGGCCTCCATCACAGCAAAAAAAAAAAAAAAAAAACTTCCTGAATGCAGGACTCCAGGATTCCAAATGGACTCCAAGGATTCCAAATGGAAACTGAACAAACTCCATTGTATTCAATGGAGTCTGTTCAGCTCTGTTCAGATGAGTTTTGTGCCCATTCAACCACTTCCATTATTTTTACTGTTCTGCTCCTATAATACACCAGAACAATGGAAATAAACTACAGAGATGTGAACTGAGTCTTATGTAGAATAATATCATGAGGAATATGGAACTGTGAGTAACATGAATAGAAGGCTTTTCTTCCACCAGTACCAATCTGTCCCATCTCTTCCTGATATGGTGTATTATTGTAATCATTTAATCTGTCGGGCCTGGTCGGCCAAACATATTTGTTTATTTGGACAGATCCTTCTTATCTTCCAGTAGAACAAATGATCCAGCATGTTGAGTTGAGGTTGTCTTCCTATTGGTTTATTGGAATTCATACATAAAATATGTACATATGTCTTGTGGTATTGGTTGTTTAGTATTTCTAGAGTTTAAAATTTTAATTTAGGGAATAGAATAAATAAATAGGAGCAAGCATTATACAGTGATCCCTCAAGATACAATGCCTCAGGATACAATATTTCCAGCATACAATGGCCTTTTCTGACTCATCATAAGTTGAAACCAGACTCAACATACAATGTCTCAGACTCAGATCCAACCAATCAAGGTCACTTCTCTGGTAAAATAGCTGGATTAGTTGCTAGTTATCAGCTATTCCTGACAGTTATATGCAAGGACTTGTTTTATCTGTCCTAGTTATCTGCTTATTTTTCCTAAATCTTAATTTTCTCTTATCTTGGATGACATTTTGGGGCTTTGGAACCGATTAGTCAACCTACAATGGTCGTCCTGTTCTTCTTTAAATATGCTGAGTGCCTAAAACATTAAAGGGTTATTTAACAATTGGTTCCCTTTTAAAGTAAGTGTCCGAGCGTGTGTTACCTAAAGAAAGAATCATAGTCACCTACTCCCAGCAGCTCCAGTCCTGCATTCGGGCTTCGCTCTGTGATCTTGCGGTCCTCACCTTTTTTTTCTTCCAGCTTAGGTACAGATGGTGTCGCGTGAAACACTACAGCCAATGACTGGCCTCAGAAGTGACATGTCCTCAAGTGGCACGTGACATGTGACACTTCCATTGGCTACAGCGATGCACTTGACCCCATCCATGCAAAAGTTGACAAATGGGGAATGAAGGACTATTGAAGAGAGCCAGGGAGCTGGAATGGAGTGGTGGGGAACAGGTAAGTATGGATATTCTGTGATTGCCTACCATCTCATAGGGTTTTTGCCTCCTTCTAGGTCAACACAGTAGGATTATAGGTTAGACTTGATGAACCTGTGTCTTTTTTTAACTTCAGGTACATAAAAGGAGTATACAAATTATAAAGAGTATATTAAGTTACAGTAAAGGTCTCCACTTTCCACTTCCTAATAACCTTTATAAAAGTGATTTGACGTCTTTGTTCTTTAAGCTATAAATAAGTGGATTAAGGGACGGGGGACCAAAGCTGTGTTAAACAAAGAAAATAGTTTTTTTAGAACCTAACCCGTTATTAGGTATGGCATATTGTAAGATCAAAGTTGTGTAGAGCAACGTGAATGACCGTGAGATGTGAGGAACATGTGTAAAAGGCTTTTTTCTACACAAAACTGGAACGTAATGCTTCATTATGGCTTCCTAATAATAAAACATACCGAACGAAAAGTCAGAAGAAATGGGGGTAATGGATTATAGATGCTCAGTCCTTGAATAGAAGTTTCAGACTTTCCAGTATTGCCTATGTCACTGCAGGCAAATTTCATGATCAGGGACCAAGGTCAGCATGAAGAAGTGATCAATCACGTTTGTGGAAAAAACAAGAGATCTTGGATAGAAACCAGCTGAAAGGAACGACCTGTAGAAAACCAAAATATCCAACAAAATGAGGCCAATATAAGACATATCTTTGAGGTTCATAATAATGTGATAACTCAGGGGCCTACAAACCGCCACATATCGATCATAGCTCATGGTCGTCAATATAAAAAGGGCATGTCCTGACAAGGATCCAAAACATGTATGCTTGTACCATACAGGCTAAGTAGAGCATGGTATTATCTCCAGTGATGAAGGTTACAAGGATCTTATGCAGGGTGACAGTGGAAGACGTCATGTCCGCTACGGACAGGTTAGCAAGAAAAGAAATACATGGGAGTGTGAAGATGGGAGTCCAGGCAGACCAGGAGAAGAAGACTCATATTCCCAACAAGAACAATAAGATAAATTAGTAAAACTAGAACAAAGATGGGAGCCTGGAGCTCAGGAAACATCAGATATTCCCTTTATGATGAAATATGTGATGATTGTTTGATTTTGCTTCATTTTTATATATTTTTTCTAATACCTGAAATACAAGAAATTGATGATGACACGAGATAAAAAAGCGCACTAGCGCTTGATTAAAATATCAGGGATTTCTCTGTGCCACTGTATGAATTTGGATGCCTACAGAGATATAAAATATGGTAGGTGCTGTATTACAGCTCTGTACCACTCAGAGTTGGCATGGAGATATCACATGGTTTTATAAACAAGCCCAAAGTTGTATCCTATAAAAATAAACCACAAAGGCCCTAAATATAAAATATATCGTATACGATAATATATATGGTAAATATAATATAGCAAATAATCTTTATTCAATGATATAAATACATAAAAATATCATAAAATAAAATAACAGAAAGAGACAAAGTGTCACTGGAACTTCTCCAATAAAAATCAACCAATATATTCATGACAGAGTAATACCGTATGCATGGAATATATTAAGATATTACAATAAGTATTACACCAAAGTACAAGTGCATAACTATTCCTATAAAGAACCACTAAATGAAATCCTGAAGTAAGTATGGGTACAATATATATAGACCTTGTTGCAAATCTGCACCTCAGAGCAAACTTCGCTCACACTCCTTTGAGGAGGAAGAAGATGCATTCATCCCTTTCTTATATCAATATTGCCCAATCACATGAAAATAACACAGGGGTAGCGTCAGGGTGGAGCTAGCCCTCACCTAACGTTCAAAACAATACCAAAGTGACATCATATTGAGTGTGTTATCAGAGAGAATAGAGTTGTACTACTAGGAAAATGGTGTCCACTTCTAAGGTATAATACAAATGCTGGAAAATGGGGACAATAGGTAGATGGCAATCTATGATCTCCCATAATCTCATTCCTAACCCCAGCCAACTAACCTGGCAGTGGGCAGGGGAGACTTCCCAGTCACTGGATCTGCTGTGTCACCATTACAGCCAGGTTATTTGGCTGGTATGGGAGTGAGATTATGGGAGATCATATAATTCATAGTTTGTCCACATTTATCAGAGTTTATATCATACCAAAGAAGTGGGCGCCATTTTCTTGCAGTTCAACGTTATTCCCTCTGTTCCCATACTTAATAGTATGTTGTTTCTGGTATTGTTTGTAATGCTGGGTGATTGGCCAATATTGATATAAAAGAGGCATGCAGTGCATCTTTTATTTTTGTCCCCCTGGAAGAAGAGTGGAGCCAAACGTGTACTGGGGTGCAGATTCACACTGTGGTCTGTACATTTTACCCATACTTACTTGTGGACTTCATTTAGTGGTTCTTTATAATAGGAACAGTTATTCAATTGTGCTTTGATCTCAAACTTACCTCTTAGACCATGTATTTATCCTGCGTGTGCTTCCTTATTTGTCACGCTTATGTGTGGGAGGAGAAACACCACATAAAGCATGGAGGGGAAAGGGGGTACGGGGATGAGGCCTGGAAGAGAGATGGACACCTCCTAGAGAAGACCCTAACTCAAGTCCTGACTGACTAACAGTATGAACAGACCCCAGAGGTAGTCGAGTTCATACAGCGGATAGCTAGAATCCTATCACACCCTATAGGACCCTGGAACACGAGTGTCAGGAATGAGTCAACCTGTTCCTCCAAAAGGAAGGAGGAACAGGAGTCTCCCTCAGGCCAAATAACAAACAGGGAAATGCAATCAAACGAATAAATCGACACAAAATACGAAAGGGAACAGAAACACTTATCTTCAACGAAGCAATGGCAGCACCAGGAACTCAGCCGAGAACCAAACACAAGCTAACCACAGGTTCAATTGAAGCTATAAACTGCACAGCATTGTGGGAGAAACAACTATAAATAGGAAACCACAGCAGCCACACCTGGGAGCAGAAGGTGTAGTAAGTACCAGAAACAACACAGATGTCCATTGATCCAAAAGGAAAACACGTCAGATCAGACCACATGTTACCAGTCTGACAGATCTCCTGCCACCTGTCGCGGGAACGTCCATGACATTACTATGTCTTATTACGGTACATTACACGCATATTGATTGATGTGGTTGTTTGTATTTATATAGTTGAATAAAGATTGTTTTCTATGTTATATTTGTGTTTTGTTTTATGGGATCCATGCTTACTTTGTAGGGAGCCCTATATTTATGTGTAGCCTAGGTTTTATATTTATAGGTTGCAGGAGGCTAAAGTCACATCATTAGTCATATGGAGATCATAAAAAGAATTTCATGTGATTGTATCATATAGTCGGACCTGGTGATAAAAGTGTACGTAGGCACTATCTGACGCCAAGAATGGTTCCTAAAAATTGTATACCTACATACAAATACATTCTGCAGTCTTCTAGGTCAAAGCCAAGTCAGAGTGGCCTACCAAAGTATCTAAGGATCCTCTGGTGGGCCAGACTCTGACACGTCAATAGGCCCTAGCAGAATATGATCTCATTTGGAAGTGATACCCATCTAGTTCAGTTTTTGTATTTACCTGTTCTTCTGGAGATTCTGAATATTCAGCCCAGAAGAGGACACTCAAATGATAAAATCACCCGGAAATGCTTGGGGAATGTCTATGATAGAACCATGAAGAGTAATTAAAGGCTCATTATATTACCTGTCTACAGATATATTAACTGAAGAAAGTTGTAGTTTCCTTAATTATTACAATATCCCAATCATAAGGACGAATACTGGAGACATCATGAATAAGTGATTCCATGCAATAACCATATGAACCAATCCATTATGCCGTCTATAATATCACGATAAGACTCTGGATCACCTCAGCTTTATACCTCTTTTCTTTCCCACTAATTGATCCCTTAGCTCTTTCCAGCTCCACTGTGACTCATTATTCTTGTTGTATTTTTCCAAGTAGATTTTTTGTATGATTTGATTACATGCTTTATTATTACATGCTTATAATAAGACATAGACAATGATATTGAAATAGACTTTATTACATGAGCAGTATTAGCATAATGGATATACAGTAAATGCTTTGGGCCACATATTAGATCGAACATATTCCATACATTAATCGGGTCATTGTATTTATGTATTTCTGCTAAAAATATGGACTTCCAGGAACCCTCCCCATAAAACCGATTTACTTGTGGGGCGGTGTTACTTGTGTGGTTTCTCATTGAAAGAAGACCATTGCAGACCATATTGAGTGAAAGCATTTTCAACGTTAGTGAACACAACTATTTATACAGTGATAGAAATCTTAATGGTTGTGATTCGAGATGAGCGAGCATGCTCATCCGAGCTTGGTGCTCGTTCGAGTATTACAGTACTCGTAAGTGCTCACTGCTCGGACGAGTATCTCGCCATGCTCGAGTAAATGGCATCTTCTGCATTTTGAATTTTTGGCGCCTATAAAATCAGCAAATCAAAAGCCGGAGACTCTGCGGTACACCCAGCATCACGTGGGGCCCTTACATGTCGATAGCAGGGGTTGGCTGGCCTGATCAGGTGACCCTGGAATATACTAGTGACTGCCCGCGGTGCTCGGCTCAGATGCTGTCTGGATGTTGTTAGGGACAGAGCTGTTGCGTTTCAGTGAGAGTGTTAGGGCCTGGATTTAGTTCTCTGTTAGGCAGGAGTGATCTTAAAAGAACCCAACAGCCCTTCTAAGGGCTACAAGACATTTTTTTTTTGTCTCCTGGCTGGTCTGGCTGGCACTAGTAGTGCAGCTATCACCATATATAACCCTTTTTTTATTGTTTTATCTCAGTGATACAAATCCATTTCATACAGCAGTGTGGAACCATTCTGTGTGTCACAGTTCAGCTGTCCACTCACCACAAACCACAATCCGTATTTTCTGTCCAGGTGACCCATACTGTACGTCACGTAATCAAATACGGTCTTTTGCTTTCACTGATACAGCTACATTACAAAAATCTCTGTGCGACATTTGTCTGGGTTGCAGTCAAAATAGCCAAAGTCAGCAGGGGCTGAGTTTGCTCTCTGATAGTTTCTGCACGTCACATTAAAAAAAAAAAAAAAAAAAAAAATATATATATATATATATATATATATATATATATATATATATATATATATATAAAATTTTAAAAAAATATATATAAAAAAAATAGTTTTTTTTGTTGTTTTATCTCAGTGATACAAATCCATTTCACACAGCTGTGTGGAACCATTCTGTGTGTCACAATTCAGCTGTCCAGTCACCACAATCCGTATTTTCTGTCCAGGTGACCTATACTGTACGTCACGTCAGTAAAAAAGGTCTTTTGCTCTCACTTATACAGCTGCATTACAAAAAATCTCTGTGCGACATTTGTCTGGGTTGCAATTAAGCAGACCAAGTCTGCCTAATCTAATAGTTTCAGTGTAATTGCTCCATACTGCACGGTACGTAATAACATACGTAATTTTGCTCTAACTTATCCACCTATATACAAACCACAATCCGTATTTTCTGTCCAGGTGACACATTTTGTATGATACTTAATTAAAAAAGGTCTTTTGCTCTCACTTATACAGCTACATTACAAAAAGCTCTGTGCGACATTTGTCTGGGTTGCACTTAAGCAGACCAAGTCTGCCTAATCTAATAGTTTCAGTGTAATTGCTCCATACTGCACGGTACGTAATAACATACGTAATTTTGCTGTAACTTATCCACCTATATATTTTCTTGTTCAGATTGAACAAGTTTGTGGGTTTCAGTACAGCATTTATTTTTTTTTTTTTTTTATATAATACACTTATATACAGAAAATGTTGAACCCCAGGACTAAGGGTAGAGGACGAGGGCGTGGGCATTCAATTACTGCAGGGGGCAGAGGCCGTGGTCCTGGGCAGGGTGAGACAGTACCTGCTGAAGAGGGAGCAGGGGAACGCCGCAGAGCTACACTCCCTAGCTTCATGTCTCAACTTACAGGGACATGTGGTAGAGGACTGTTGAAACCACAACAGTGCGAACAGCTGATGTCGTGGATTGCGGACAATGCTTCAAGTAATTTGTCCACCAGTCAGTCTTCCACGCAGTCCACCCACGTTACCCAAGGGAGCACTCCCTCTGGCTCCTCCACCTCAACCTCCTTCCCCCAGTCTGCCCCCTCCCAGGAAAATTTGGAATGCGATCCGACATACTCTGAGGAAATCCCTTCCCAGAGTCACAAACCACTTCTCAGGTTGCTGCTGACCTCTTTCCCGATGTCCAAGTTTTCCAACTGTCGCAGTCTGTGGGTGATGATGATGATGACAATGTTGACTTAGTGAAAGAAGTGTGTAA
>ONZH01013869.1:0-67757 GCA_900303285.1 Rhinella marina
ACTCCTGCAGCTAGTCAAGTCAGACCACGCCAGGCAGCTGCTCCATCCATTTCCTATGCGTATATACTGGATGTCATGTCACTGTATATACTTTCACTAAATAATACTGTTGAGGGGGCCCTGACAACAAAAACTTTCAGTCCTCCTCCTGGACGGACCCCTTCTAAATTCTGGCCTCATAGCAGCATCTTCCTCTGCGTCCACTATAGCTACTTCCCTGAGAGGGACCTTTCAGGCCTCTTCAAACTACAGGGCCTGAGTGCAAGCACAACCTTGGTCAACCATATATCCTACTCCCCTGGGAAGCGGTTCAGTGCTAGACCCCATCCTACCTTGGTCCCATAGCAGTCACACATTCTGTCTATGAAAGGTAGGCCACGATTCTAAAGCATGTCATATGTTACTGAAGAAACCAGGATTAGCGACAGACCATTAGACGGTACCTCTGGGCCACTGCCAATAGCTTCATGCACTTCACTTGTCCAGAACATCTGAGAGACACAGAGCACAACCTGCCCAGGCCATTCTCTCACCCAGTCTTTTCTTGCAGTCTCTGGATATGCCTAGAAGAAAGGGTAAAACTATACTGATAAAAAGCATTTCAGAGAGAAGCAACTTGTAAAATGTTACGTAGGACATCCACAATGTGTACAATCCCATGCCCAACCTTCAGCTATATTTCCTTGTTACTGACATAAAATTGTCCCCGACGTGCCAAGACATACAGACGTTTCCCGTGACAGTGAGTGGCAGGAGATCTGTGAGACTGGCGACACGTGGTTTGATCTGATATGTTTACCTTGTGGATCAATAGGTGTCTGTGTGGTTTCTGGTGCTTCCCACACCCTTAACCCCCAGGTGTTGCTATTGTGGTCATTTCACGTTCCCTATTTAAAGTTGTTTCCCCCCACACTATGCTGTGCGGTTTATAACTTCTAGTGGACTTGTGGATAGCTGGTGTGTGGATCTCAGCAGAGGTCCTGGTGCTGCCATAACTTCTTTGAAGTTAGGTGTTTTCTTTCCCCTTTGTATTTTTGTTTGGGTTTATCTGTGTGTTGCATTTCTCTGTCATTTGTATTAAGGCCTGAGGGAAACTCCTGTTCGTCCTTCCTTTTGGAGGAACAGGTTGGCTCAGTCCTGACATTAGTACCAGGGTCCTATAGGGTTAGATAGGACACTAGGTATTCCTGTGTATGAACTCACCTACCTCTGGGGTCTGTTCATACTCGTAGCTAGTCAGGACTTTGATTAGGGTTTTACCAGGTTTCTCCATTCCCTAGTTTCCAGGCCTTCTTCCCTCACCCCTTTCCCTCCTATGTTCGGTGTGTGTTGTTTCCCTCCTATACCCGAGCGCAGCAGAAATACTAATGTCTAATGTCGGTAGGGTGCTTTCATGCTGTATTTATAGTGTCTATTGGAGGAATACATCATGAGGATTTCCCAGTGTATACCTCTGATAGATGCCACGGTATAAGCCACAGGCTTCCATATAAAGAAAAATAGTATACTATGCAGTATACACTTTTTATTTTACGCCTCTGCAGCAGACTGTGATATTCCATATAGAGGAAAAAAGGTATACTGACCTATACTAGCACATCAAGGCCAAAACGACTCTTTTTCACCTCCATCGAGTGAATGAGGGCCTATGGATACATTTGATGTATAATCTGGGAGCTTTTCTGGAGTATATGGCAAATGGACCCTGCAAACACGGCGTGAATCCGACCATACAGTGCAACTCTAAGAGGACCTGCTGCTTGGCTATTATTTGCATACTCGATACATATCCAAAATCCACATATATTTCATGGACGCCATATAATAAGTCACCGGATTATAAAATACTAAATTAGCTTTGATGAACACTGTGGATGTTGTCTGTAGCTTCAAATTTCACTTTAGGTAAAAGCCTACCATTCTTGACCGGGCGATGACATCGTGCACGCTCCTTAACATGACATCTTCCACTTGGATGAGCCACTTCTCCACTGCGCCTCGTGCCTCAGAGGTGGAGATCGTCTGGATGAGCTCTACTCGCTCCCCCTCAGTGCTGTACATGGCTTTAATATCCAGGTTAGGAAGGAACTCCAGCTTTGCGATCCCTTCAAAACACTTCTTTAAATGCGGCTGGACCCGGAGAGGATCTTTGGTCTCAGACAGAATCTCCAGCATTTCATCATTGGATAAGAAGAAAAAGCTATAAAAATGCACAACATAAAACAAATATCAACAGGATTATTAATTGTACAGCCGCTTGTTGGTTTTGGTAATGAATTTTAAAAAGCCATGGGAACTGAATCAACATTTTGTGAGCAACCCAAAAGGATCAAGTCATGTCTACTGATACCTAGACAAAAATGATATAGGACTGAGGGTGTACTGACAAGGTTGTGTCCACAAACCACGGATCCTCAAAACATGGGCCACTGACGTATGCCTCCAGCATCATGGTGCAGACCCACTGATTTCAATGGGTCAGCGATCAGCATGTTGCCTGGAAGCACATGGAAGCCCTTCCAGGTCCATGCAGCTGCACCACAAAAGAGAGGACATGTCCTATTTTTGTCCGGAATATGCGGATCGTGGACCCACTGAAGTCAATAACTGACATAAAAATGCAGAATGCTGCATTTTGATGACAGAAACCTGCGGACTCTAATATAGTCTATGAGGCCCACTGACCCCTCTTGGTGTCCATCATCTAACGGATCCGTCTCTGGTATGCAATCTGTTTTTTCTGTTCCTATGAAGTCTTAGGCCACTTACACACCACAGTATTTATAAGCCAAAACCAAGAATGGAACCTACAGAGACAAGTGTGATAATAAGATTAGTACCTCTTCTATGTTTTAGGCCCACTACTGGTTTTGGCTTCCAAACACCGACCAAAATGCTGTGAAAGTGGCATTAGTGGCAGTTTATAATACACTAGCCTACCTTCAAACCTGCAACAAATGAATACAAAGAACATACCGTGGAAAGAAAAGCCTCTTCTTCTCCAGATAAGCATTCAGTCCTTTCATGATTTTATCCAGAAGTACATTGCTGTCCTGCAGCTTTTCCAAAAGTCCAGTCAGAGAGGTTGCACTTAGAACCTAAAACAAGGTAGATAGTCCATAAGTAAGATACTATAATATAGGTGCACAGGGCTGAACCCGGACATAAGCTCCCCTTCAGTGCTTTAGCATGTAGGATAGGAGCATCGGAGCAATTCCTTGCTCCGAATGCTCCCCTTGCCTTGTGCTGCATCGGCCTAATTGTTGTGAGCCTATCACATACTGGGCTTCATGACACTATGCTAGGCAGAGAGTTCAGCCTAGCAGGAAGCCCGATGACATCACCGGCTCAAGTGGGTGGTATAGAGCGCTGTTCTGGATGGTTTTAGAGGCAGGTATCACTAGTACCCACCACTAAAACCACCCAGAACAGTGCTATACACCACCCATTTATGCCGGTGATGTCACCAGGCTGCCTGCTAGGTGGAAGTCTCCACTTAGCACAGTGATGTGAAGCCCCGTATGTCACTGGCTCACAACTATCAGGCCTTGCCCTGTGCAATGCAGCCGAACAAAGGGGAGTATCGGAGCAAGGACATGCTCCAAAGCTCCTATCCTACATGCTAAAGGAGTGAAGCGGAGCTTATGTCCGGATTCAAGGCTTTTTACGTACTAATAATTCAAATAAAAATGTGTCGAACTGATTACTATAGATTGGACGTCCACCGGACATTTAGGAGGGGGACGCATGGCAATACAAGTATTGCCATTTGTCCTTTCTTGAAGAGGTCACCGGGATGGATTTTTATCCTGCCCGGTGATTAGTTTAGGCGGGAAAATTGTTCCCGCTCTTTTAAGATCACTGGGCAGATATTTTATTCTGCCCAGTGATTTAGTTATTATTGGTCAATATGATTGACCTATGGTGTCACTGGGTCAGTGCAAGCTTTCCGCTGACCTCAGTGACATGGATGTCATTGGTCATAAGGGAGGGGTTTTGGCTTTAAATAGGCGTGTCAGCTTTGCCTTTGTCCGGAGCTGCCCGTGGAGCTGGTCCTGGTCAAGCCCCGCCCTCCCTCCCTTATATATTTAAGTTATCTATGTACGGGTGTTGTAGTTGAATAGTCGTCCCGTTATGGGATGGACTGATTTGTGACTGATGAATTTTTGAGCTTGAGTTTATGACTAAGCTCTTGTTTTAAGTTATTTATATATTTCAAGTTCAAGTTTGTTAATATTATTTGGTTTAATAAATCAGTTAATTTTATACCTCCACTCTCGAGTCTGGGTGTTTTATTATTGTATTTGTTATGTGTTTTTAATTATTTATATATATATACTTTGTATTGCCATGCAAGGACCAATAAAATGGGATCGGTGTGATTTCTGCATGTGAAAGCTTCATGAAGTGTCGGACTACATCAAGGCTAGATGCAAATCATCAGGATTTCTAGTATCATTGACTTAGCGGCTGTTTACCTTTGGGTCCTTTGCACAATGTTTCATGATCTCTCTCCAGTTTCTGTCCACAGTTTGGAATAACCTTCCTTCTTCAGGCATTTGCTGCATGATGTCCTCAGAAGAGAATATGGGGTCTAGATATAGCCACTGAGCCTGTACCTTCAACCATTCATCGATGGTTTCTTGGACCCGTATGAGTCGTTCCTCCCATTGCTGAAATGAGTTGAGTAAAAGGTTAAAGGGGTGGGCCCATCTGGGACATTGATGGCACCACTAGGATATACCACCAGTATCAGATAGGTGTGGGACCCATTCCTCTCTCCAGAACAGAACCCGTGAAGTGAACACAGGGCAGACGTGCATGCGAGGTCTCCATTCATTTGTATAGCAGTTCCGAAAGTAGCCAAGCGGTGGCTGGGCTACTTCCGACTCTCCCATAGAGGTGAACTGAGCGGTGGTAGCGCTTGAGTGGTACGCTCTCCATTCATTTCTATGGGACTTCCAAAAATAGCCAGGTGCGCTCTCTCGGCTATTTTTTGGACTCCCATAGAAGTGAATGCATCTCCTTCACATACAGGGACCAGGAAATAGGTGAGGGTCCAACCTCTGGGATCCACACCTATCTGACATTGGTGGCATATCCTAACCATACACAACCTATGTCTAAGTTGATAAAATCCTTAATGGAAAATCTAATAACATACAAAATACAATTTGGATTTGAACATGCAAATGATGAAAAAAGTCCTCAAATTGCATTGAGGGCTTATTTAATATTAATATTATGGGCACTGTCCAGTCAGTGATGATAATATCAGAATGTGCAGGTACACGCCCTATTGACAAGAGGAATGGTAACACCCAGTTGGCTATTTTTTTTTATACATTCCCAGGAGGAATAATGGAGGAATGGCACAAAGAACAGTTCTAAGAAAGATGCTCCAGAATTCACATTGCACAGTGAATAACAGTATGTATACAAGTCAGGAGTGGTGCCCGGTCCCCTATAATATTACTTGCCAGTGGGAACTGTTATACCATGCAGGTTTTGTAAATTTCCTTGATCCTACCGTGTTTCCCCGATAATAAGACAGGGTCTTATTTCTTTTTTTTCTCTAAAAAAGGGTTAGGGCTTATTATCGGGGTAGGTCTTATTTTTGCCCCCACTGAATATATATGTCATTTTCGCCCCCACTGAACATATATGTCATTTTTGGCCCCTCTGAATATATACTGGTATGTAATTTTTTTGCCCCGTGCCCCTGTGCAAACACAGAAAAAAAATATACAGTACTTACCTCAACTCCACTCCGGACTTCTTCTTCTCACCCAATCCCGTCATCCGGCATGCGCTGCATCATCCCGTCAACCAGCGTGATCCCGCGAGACCCGGCACTGAGGTCACGTCTCGCGGGATCATCACAGGGGAGAAGTCTTGCAGCGCCGGATAGGGTATGGGTGTGTGTATAGGTAACTAACTGCGCAGCGCTGCGTACTATAGTACGCAGCATTGCGCAGGAAGTGTCACCAGCAGAGAGGCCCTGACTGGCCATTAAAATCACTTGCGGGCAGGACCGTAACCCTATTCTCAGTCTATCCTCAATGTACCTAGGGCTTATTTTTGGAGTAGGGCTTATATTTTAAGCCTACTCCAAAAACAGGGCAAAATAGCACTAGGGCTTATTATCGGGGTAGGTCTTATTTTCAGGTAAACAGGGTATTTGAACCTATCCATTTACCTGCACTACATGTAATATCAGCCCCAGGCTGACCATGCAGAACAAACAGGAGCTCATTAGGACGTGAATACTTTATACCTTAATTTCTTTCTCAAAGGGCTTGATGAAAGGCGATCCTCTCATTGTCTGGGTCTTCACGATTTGGTCATCCAGAATGGTTTGGATTTCATCCACTGCTGATAGAATAGAAACCCCTGATTCTCGATAGGCGCTCAGATTAAAGGATATGGAGTCCCACATTTCTGCCATAGTATGCATTGCTTTCTCCAGGGAAAACTCCTAATCAGAAAACACAGAAATGCTTAATTACTGCCACTTCATAGACTCATATACAGACAGTTCATGTAGTAGCCTAGAGCAGTGATGACTAACCTCCGGCACTCCAGCTGTGGTTAAACTATGACTCCCAGCATGCTCCATTCATTTCTAAGCAAGTGTGCATCTTGGGAGTCGTAGTTTTACCACAGCTGGAGTGGCAGAGGTTAGCCATCACAGGCCTAGTGTCTCTTTCTGTAAGGGTGGATTCACACTGCACCTGAAGTGTCCAATTGCTGTAGGTGCAAGGACAGTCCCTGATGCATACATCAAACATATACATTTATATGTCCTTTTGGCCTCTATTGGGCTGATGTATGTCGTGTACCTGTTTTTCTGCTGTAGGCAGTAGTACCGCCTGCTCCAGAGGCATTCTGCCAAGTAACATGTACCGCATGGTGTATGATTTGTTAAAACAGAAGCCTATGAATGAGGAATGCTTCTGCTACCTATATGTATACAAATCAGTCTTTTATATATAGTTTGTTATCTTTTTATGTATGCAGGTGTGTGTGCGGCCAAGTTGCATACTGTAGAAAACATGTTAAACGGGTCATACACTTGAGAGAGCAGATAGCTATTTCTGAACACTGCACCACACACATGCATGCTTGGCTCGGCTCAGCTGAACATGAATGCATCATACTGTCCATAATTGGCAGAATGCTTCAGCAGCGTCTTATCCCCTGCGGGAACATAAGATTGCACATGTTGAAATCCAACATGCCCAACCCCTCTTTCTATTGCCAACATCTGCTGTCAGGAGGCCCCCACACACAAAAGGCTGAGTTCACATCATCATTTATCTTTCTGTACTTACGATCTATTAGAAGAAGAGAGAGAAAAAAACAGGATCCTGTAAAAAAAAAAAAAAAAAAACGGATCCTGTAGGATCAGTTGTCATCCGTTTGAGCCATTTCTGTCTGAGATCCGTTTTTTAGACGGAAAAAATGTCCTGCATGCAGCTCAAACAGATGACAACAAGATCCATTTTTTTTTTACAGGATCCAGTTTTTTTCTATTCTTCTTCCGGATTAGAAGAACGGAAAGCTAAATGGTAATGTGAACTTAGCCTAAGCTTGTTATCCGATCCCACTAAACTGTTGGGTTCAGCGACTTTTATGTTCGGCGTCTGCGCAGCTTCAGGGAAATCAGCTGGTGAACAAATCCCTATATTAGGCCTCTTTCACACTAGCGGCAGCACAGATCCGGCAGGTGAAGGGTGCTGCCGGATCCGTGCTGCCGCAGGTACATGTGTGGGGCCGGAGCGCGGTTCCGGCCCCACACATGTACCTGCGGCAGCACGGATCCGGCAGCACCCTTCACCTGCCGGATCTGTGCTGCCGCTAGTGTGAAAGAGGCCTAATATACACACGTCACACAGTACATACACACAGACACACACAGACACATACATACTTACATGCTCCCGGCAGCTCCGCGCAGCACAGTACAGGAGGAGGACGGCACGCACATAGGACGATTCCCCACAGAGCCCTCTGCTGGGCGCTGTGGGGAATCGTCCTATGTGCACGCTGTCCTGCTCCTCGTGCGCTGTGGAGACCTGCCGGGAGCATGTAAGTATGTATGTGTATTTGTATGTGTATATGTCTGTGTATGTTTATGTGTATGTCTATATGTATGTATGTGTGCAGGTGACGGATCCGTCATGAACTCCATTGAAAGTCAATGGAGGACGGATCTGTTTACCATTGTGTCACACCAAACGGATCCGTCCCCATTGACTGGTCTGTGCGGATGCCCAGACCGGAGAGCAAACCGCAGCATGCTGCGGTTTGCTCTCCGGTCTGAAGACGGAACGGAATGTTTTTAGGAGCATTCCGTTGCCTTCAGTTCAGTTTTGTCCCCATTGACAATGAATGGGGACAAAACTGAAGCGTTTTATTCCGGTATTGAGCCCCTATGACGGAACTCAATACCGGAATTAAAAAACGCTAGTGTGAAAGTAGCCTTAGGCTGTAGGTTGAGAAGCAATGTAACTGTAAGTAATTCTAAGTCTACATCTGCAGTAGTCAGTTTTGAGCTTCATAAGGCTACATTTACATCTCAGGTAACCTGTTCCAGCAGGCTATTCCTGCAAAGAACAGCCTGCAGGAGTTTACCAGATCGGACCTAGCTGGATACTGTCCTTCACAGCCGGACCACTATTGACTATAATGGGATCGGGCCTCTTTCTGGCAAAATTCCTGGAAACCGGCACTCATGCAGAAAAGCAGCCGGATCCCTGATGGATGCTAATATAGACTACGGGGTCTGGCGATGAATGGTAGCGTCTGGCTAGGCCGGATTTGGTGATCTCCAGCAGGCTGTTCTCTGCTGGAACATGCTGGAATGTGAACATCTACTATATAAAGCTGACGTTCCATTAGTCAATATTGACAGTATTTTACTATTTTTTTTTTTATAATTTGTACTTTCAGTGAATATTTTTAAGGCATTTGTCAGTTTCTTGTGTGACCATGTTATTCATGATAATAAGTGAGTATTAGTTAGGATCTCTGGTACAGAACATTACCTTACTGGCTGCAGCACTGATCTGTTCAAATTCCTCTAAGTATGGCGTCAAGTTCTGCTTCAAAACCTTTCTCAGGGTGGTGCCTGAATCTGGAGTGAGGTCATAGCCGACTATCTCAGACATCTGAAGCCAATGGCGGGTTCTGACTCCGGGGTTACACAGGATGCTCACCAGGGGGATATATTCCTGAAAATGGAAATGCGTATATTAAAGTCAATGTGTAGGTATAAACGCTATCAAAATAAGTTATATAAACTGTAATACTGCGTTCCAGTGATGGTTCAGGGTTTGGCGATTTTATAGGAATTAAGGGGGTCATTTGCTATCAGATATACGCCAGTTTTCTGCCGTATATCTCTTGCAGACTGTGGCGCAAAGGTTATCTGCACCACAATCTGCAATTTTTCCTCACTCATGCCAGGTCTAAAAAAGGTGCGTGTCGTGGGCGAGGAAGGGGGCAGGGCGCCAGGCCCGTTTCATTTATCATTTTCTACGCCTGTTTTAGGCATAGAAAATGTTCTAAATCTACACCAGCAAGGAAGATGTCATAGATTAAGACCAGTGGTGGAAGCACCGAAGTTATGTAGAGGCCAGAGCAGGGTTTATTAATATCTGCGTCTAAAACACTGGTCTCAATAAATGACCCCCTAAATCTTTTTCGTGTGTAAACAAAATGACTATTATACTTGACAGTGGTACCTCGTTACTAAGTATAAAAGGTTCTCTCGGCGCTCTTCACATGTCCGTTTTAGTAAATAGTTTTATTTCCCATGAAATTACAATTCTGGAACAGCTATGAATTGTGCTGTTCCTTTGTTATTCCTCCTGGAAATTCATGACTATATTGACAGCTGGATGAGAGGGTTATTGGCTGCTTGTTAAAGCTGCATTTACATGCAGTAATCATTCCCTCTCTATGGGTATGAATAATCGCTGTGAGACAGATTTACTATTCGCCAGCGAACATTGACTTTATGTGACACATAAACAACAGATCACCTGACACCAAGCATTTTACTGATTTATTGGGTGAACAGCGGCATCTTTACACAGAAAAATCCAGAAATTAGTGTTTTTAGGAAAATTTGTTCTCTATAATTGTCACGATAATAGCCCATGTAAATTAGCGCATATCATAGGGGTTCAGACTTCTAAGTGGACAATGTAAGAACGTGTAGAGATACACCACCAACTGGTAACATCTAGGTATTAATTTATTCATAGATTTCTAGTTGAAATAACAGAGGAACGGCACAAAGCAGAGTTATAGGAAAGATGTTCCAGAAATGTTATTTCATGGTGAATACAAGTAATTAGTAAAATGGACATTTTAGCAGAGCTGAATTGTATTCCTATGTGAAAGGTCCAAGCATCCTTGTGAAAATCACAATCAGTCAGGCAGTCTTTTTGCTTCGACACTGAAGTGGAACCTTAGGCTAGGACTACATGGCGACACCTGTCGCGGTCAGGATCGCTGAGTGGCGGGGATCCCACAGAAATGAATGGGATCAACCGTGGCAGTCACAAGAAGTCCAGCCATGTTGGATTTCTTGCAACTGCCGTGGGGATCACATTCATTTCTATAATCATCGCTATAATCAGCGATCCTGACCGCGACAGGTGTCGCGCGACCAGTGTCACCGTGTAGCCCTAGTCTTAACCTAACGCAAGGAAAGGTCTGACGTATACATTATTTGATGATCCTACCTTAAAAGCCTTGATCTGATCAATGATAGCAGAACACATGACGACGATGCGGCTTTCCTTCTTCTCCTCTTCTACCTTATCCTCGTCTTCAGTGAGTGTTCGCTGACGGCCAGCCTTTTTCTTCTCGTCTTCGGATTTCTTCTGCTTCTGCTGAAACAATTTCATCGTCTTGTAGACCTCTCGGAAAAATTCATCCACCTCTGCTTCCATGCTTTCTCCATTCAGGTCAAGGAAGGCACCATCAATCCACCTGGAAGATAACATTTTTTTTTTTCATTTATGTTTTTATCTCTGGAACTTGTACAATCTTCAGATACAGAAGGTAATCAACAAAAAATAGACCAGAGTCTTCTAAAAGCTAAGACATACCCTCAGTCCACCCATTACTACTTATTAAGTGATATTCTCTTTATGTATGGCTATCTAATTTTCCTTAATGAAATGTGTATCTGAATGTTTCCGTAATTTCTATATATATCTTTGGATCGGAGAGATAATTTGTCAAAGGTCCTGTAGTTCGTGGTACCCCATGAAGAAAACCACTTTTTAAATCACAAGCTGGTATCACAAGGGGAGAAATATTTGTGACCCGGCATTTCCTCTACATTAGGGTGGGCAACCAGCGGCACTCCAGCTTTTGTGAAACTACAATTCCCAGCATGCTCCATTTATTTCTATGAGAGTTCTGAGAAGAGTAGAGCAAGTACGCATGCTGGGAGTTGTAGTTTCACTGCTGGAGTGCCGCATGTTGCCTACCCCTGATCTAGATCATTATTGAGGGAGTCCCAAGCAAGTGCCCGGCTATCTCTGGCAGTACCATAGACTTGAATGGTACTAAAATGGGGGGGGGTAACATGGTCTCCCATTCTGGTGATTGGCAGGGGGCCCAGTGGTCAGATCCTCACTGATTAGACACTTATCCCCTAACCTGTCCTGTGGGAATTAAGGTTTGTAATAGGACAAATCTTTTGGGTTTTTTGTATGTGGTCTGTGTGCTTTTGAAAATCCATTTTCGTTAGCAGGGCCCCAGGGGGTCCCACTTTTAGGACCAGGAGTGGATTGGAAACTTAAAGGAGCCCTGGAAAAAAATTGAAAAGTGGCCCCATGTTGTAGGCAGGTCCAAAATGACAGAAGGCGGAACAACTGAAGTAGGCGGAGCCATAAATACCATAGTGCAAAACAAAATACCGCCCCAGCAGAACCAAATAACACAGTGCAGCACAAAATACTGCCTCCCTGCTACAATATCAAACCGTACCATCATCCTGAGGACAGCAATATATTTGGGCACCTGCAGCGGCTGGCCAGGTGCATAAGTGCCTGATGCTCCTACATGAATTTATGCAGAGAGCTTCAAATCTTTATGTACCTGGATGGCAGCCATGAGGAGGGCTTGGGTGGCCCTCTGGGAAATTTCCCTGTGGGGTCTATGGCCAGTCTGACAATATTTTGGACCCCCAAATATCAACCTTAATATGCAGTGGAATCTGGTTATATTTAATCTCCCAGAACCACCTAGGATAAAATGAAGCATTGCATGTTGACCATTGAAATCAATGGTCTACCTATAGGACTCACAGGCATGCTGGGTCCACCAAGCAGAGGGAGACAGACATACTCTATGTAGCTACTCTCTGCTCCAACTAATTGATGCCAGCTATATCCCCTACTAATTCCCTAACAGGGTATTCAAAAATGTATTTTTTAAACCAGCATACTATTAACTGTACATATGGCAGGAATGTTTAACGTGTCGGTCACACATACTTTTTTTCTGTTTTCTGCCATTTATAAATCAGTGCGAAAAGTTTCTGATAAGGTTCAATGTTGAGTTTTAAGGAATCCAGCTCAGGATATGTGGTTGGGTCCCATTTATAGAGTGCTTCCTCCTTGTTGATATAAGCAATCACCTCCTCTGCGTCTGCTATACGCTTCTGTACAGTCCTCACATCTGTCACGTACTGAAATCAGAAGGAAACACAGACAAAAAAGGTAAAACCGATCGCCTCCGCTAAAGAAAATGAGATGGTTAAGGGAACAGCTCCCAATGGCAGCGTATGTGCTACTCTAATAAAAATGGACGTTAAGGCGTTTATAATATATTCATGAATAGGGTATGGACGGTTTTATAATGTTTGCAGGTGTATACACTCCTGTAAATACCAATTTAAAGGGCATCTGTCACCCCATAACGCTATGTCAAAGGGTCAGCAGCAGTCCATCCGCGCTTGTAAGCAGAGTCCCTTGATGTCTCTGGCATCTCCATATGTGCCGTCAATCCTCAGAAAAAAGACTTAAAGGGGTTATCCGATTTCTGAAACACCCCCCATGTGCCGGACCCCTCACAGGTAATATACCTACCCCGCGCTCCGCTCCTGGTCCCCGCACCGCCACTGCTGCTTCTCCCTGCAAACAGATGAAAACATCCAGTGTCGGGGGGAGCAGCCAATGGCAGGCGGGGACGAGCCTCCCTAGAGTCACCCACCATGCAAGGGAAGCTTGTCACCGACCCCGCCTGGCATTGGCTGCTCCTCCCCAATACCAGATGTTTTCATCCATGTGCATGGAGAAGCAGCAGTGGCGGTGCGGGGACCTGGAGCGGCGCCGGGAGCAAGGTAAGTATATTACCTGTGAGGGGCCCGGCACATGGGAAGGGGAATCGGATAACCTTTTTAATATGCAAATTGCCCCCTAGGTCCAACAAGGGTGGTGCCATTGTACCTTGTTGCACCCAGAGGCTCCCCTCCCATCTTCTATGCCATGTCCCCACCACTGTGATGGACAGACCAGGCGGTCCCTGAAGTCTCATGGAATAGCATTCTGTACATGAGCAGTAAAGGGATGGAGATCACCGGGCAGATGGGCACTCTCCATCCCTTTACTGCGCATGTACAGAATGTGATCTCATGAGGCTTTTATGGACCGTCTGATGTGTCCATCATAGAGGTAGGGGCATGGGGAGTGAAGCCTCTGGGTGCAACAAGGTGCAATAGCACCACCCTTGTTGCACCTAGGGGATAATTATAAAAAGTATTTTTTCAGAGGATTGATGGAAGATATGGAGATGCCAGGGACATCATAGGACTCTACTTACAAGCGCGGATGGACAGCTCTTGACCGTCTGACATAGTGGTAGGTGGCGACAGATGTCCTTTAAAGATTGTTGATAGCAGAGGTGTCATTTAGAAAAGGTCTCCGCTAACCATCACGTCATTTATAATAATGGCATCTTTTTATCTGGCAGAGGAGCTATTGGGTTTCTTCAGACACAAAGGCCTGGGTGCAAATACTACCTCTTCTAGATACCTTTCTGCTTTATAGCACCTGAAGGCAGGCACCAGGAATTTAACCATTTCCCTGGCAGCCATGACCTAGTTTTAAATTCGGGTACCATGGCCATGCTATCTAAGCATTATCAGCCAAACTGGTCCTGATATTTCATGCAGGAGTGAAATCAGAGAGTGCACATTAATATCATACCTGCTGCATCATATCCAGTTCAGAGCACTCGGCAAATTCTTCCATCCGACGTGACAATTTCTCCAGTTCCAGCATAAGCTTCTCTCTTTTCCCCAGTAGCTCGCTCTCGCCTTTACGCTTAGCCTTTTCAATCAACTTTTAGAATAATTTAAGAAATGTTATTAAAAAATGCTCTCTGGGTAAAGATATATCAGTGTCTCCAATGCCTCTAAATATTCTGATGTTTAACGGCTATGGATGCCTTTGGGACATTTTTTTATGATTGCAATTTACTCATTTTGGGCTAAAAATATTTTTTTCAATTGGTTTTTATTAAAAATGTTCAGCTGTTTTTGAGAGACAAGGTTTAAAAAAATCAGTCTGCAGACTGTCACAAATGAGTCCCGTCAGCTGACGGCTCTTATCTTATCTCTTATCTCTGACCTTATAAACGCTCATGGGCTATTTTCACACTTGATTTGTTAATTCCGGTATTGAGATCCGGCAGAGGATCTTAATACCGGAATTAAAAGGATCCGTTTTGATTTTACACATCAGGATGATCCGTTCTGTTAGGAGGCGGTTGTGTGAAATCAAAACAGAAAAAAAACAGATCCATCACTAAATATATTCAAAGTCAATGGGTGACGGATCCAGTTTTTTAGGCTCCTAAAAAACGGATCCGTCACCATTGACTTATATTGTTTTCAGTGACGGTCCTGACGGATTTGTTTTTTTCCGCTTTTAAAACCGGACACAAAACCGCAGCTTGCAGAGGTTTTATGTCCGGTCACAAAACGGTATACTGCCGGAACGGACGACATCCTGATGCATCCTGAACAGATCTCTTTCCATTCAGAATGCACGAGGACTAAACCGAAGGGTTTCCATAGCTTTTAACAAGACATCTGATATTAGGCCGTGTTCACATTTGCATTGGAGGCCAACCAACAGACCCTATTATAGTCAACAGGGTCCATCAGGGGTGGATTGTCCATAGACTTTACAGGGAATTTTCCCGGTGGGCTGATGCACAGGGGGCCACCAGGGCATTCCTCACAGCCTCCCAGTGGAAGTTTTTGGGGATGTATTTTGTGATGGACTGTGGTATTTGGCTCTGTTGGGGTGGTACAATGTGCCACAATATAGTATTGCTGGCCCTGCCTTCCATTAGTTTGGACCCAACTACAAAACGGGGCCACTTTTAGTATTTTTTCCAGGGCCACTTTAAGTTCCCAGTCCGCCCCTGGGTACTTCAGTCATTTTCATTATTCTTCTTCTATCAACAATGGAAATGGTTAATAGAGATGTGAACAGAGCCTTAACCAGTCAACGCTCTTGTGGCTTCCGTCACAGAAAGCTGACAATCCTTGGGTTTTGCTGGTGGATTACTTTATCTCTCCATTAACCGTACGTGGAAATTCTTCAATAAACTGCTCTTTTGAGGCAGATATATGTTGCAAAGTACCATTTTCACAAAGATCCCCATAGACACCCATATACCTGGTCATTTTCATCAAACACTGGGTTAATATTTTTCGGCCAGAGTAACACTGTTGAGTTCAGGGCAATATCTTCAGGTAAAAATAAATGAATGTCTAGAAGATAATTCATTCTTCGCTGACACTCCTGAAAGCAGAAAACAAAATCACAATGTGATACTGTATCCATAAGCGACAATTAAAGAAGAACTCCCGACAAAAATTGTATTCCATGTCCTGCTAGAAATGTACATGATATAATCTGTAGTGAATGTCATTTTCTTACCAGTGTCTGAATTTTTGACTTCTATAATCCTGTAGTTTCTTATCTGTGTCATGTGACCAGCAATTAGACCCACCAACTCACACAGCTCCTTATGTGGGGACAGGAAGTCTAATTCTCTATGTATTCCTATGAGACTGAAAGTGAGGCTCCCATAGGAATGAATAGAGAAGTGACTGGCTTTCTGTCCTGGGTCAGTTGGAGGTCAGGGAGTTGGTCACATGACCCAGCTACAATAAGAAGAGAGGTTTTTACTCACAGAAACAGTCACTGATAAGAAAATGACATTCACTACAGATTATATCATGCACCTTTCTAACAGGTCAGAGAATAAAATTTTTCCGGGAGTTCTTCTTTAAAGGGGTTGTACAGAATTGGCATAACATGACTGCTTTCTTCCAAAAACAGCACCACACCTGTCCACAAAGCATACAAAGTAACTGAATAATCCTACATATTATATTATAAAGTCCTGTATAATTATACATATACGTATATATACATACGTACAGTAATTCGGGACTTTAGCTCCACAATGCTTTTACTCTTCGCCTGTTCAACAAATGCAATCTCCTCTATAACATCTTCAGTCGTTTCAGGGACCTTTAAGGCTTGCTCCTTAATTTTCTCAAATTCCATGCAGATTCTGAAAGAAACACATATTATTATGGGCAGTGGTGTACATAGAGAAGGAAGGGCCCCATAGTAAGGATCAAACCAGGCCCCCCACACAGGACAGAAGGGTTTCTGCCTAAACCCTTTCAATGACCCTTGGACCATTTTTCCACTGCTTCATTTGCTGAAAGTTGTTCCTTTAGAGGGCAGAGTCCTGACCAAGTTTTCACCTCCAGTAGAAGAGGAGATGATCCCAACTAAGACTGGGCCCCCTCTTGCCCTGGGCCCCATAGCAGTCGCATGGTCTGCCGCTATGGTAGCTACGCCCCTAATTATGGGTTTTATATACTGTTAGGTGATGATATTTCATAGAACCCTAAGCAAACTACTGTAATATTTATCACTTTCACTGCAGCCTCTATACTGTATGAAATCACAGGTTGTCCTGCAGGTACTCAGGGGGGAGAGGTCCAAAGGCCATCAGCCATATAAGACACCAGATTTAGAAATGGCACATGACAAGTGGGGACCCAGGAGCTTACATCTCTGCTACCCAGTAAAGTTAATCCTAATATTACAAGACCTGTAAATTCTGCTAAAGAACCAGAATCTGATGTCCAGCACAACGGCAATGATAGTTTAGACTACCAGGTACCATATACTGTACTCAACCAGTATACTGCTGTCTGCCTATGACACTGGCTGACCTGTTACATGTGCGCTTGGAGGCTGAAGAAATCTGTGTTGGTCCCATGTTCATATGTGCCCGCATTGCTGAGAAAAATTATGTTTTATTATATGGAAATGAGCTTCTAGGAGCAACGGGGGCGTCGCCATTACACCTGCTCTCTCTGCAACTACACTTTGATTGACAGGGCCAGGCAGTGTAAATATGATTACAACTGCTTCTGTCAATCATACTACAGAGGGCACGGCAGTTGCAGAGAGAGCAGAGCCTCTAGGTGTAATGGTAACGCTCCTGTTGCTCCTAGAGGCTCATTTGCATATCTTAAAATGTCATGTTTCTCAGCAATTAATGAACATATGAACATGGAACCAACACAGATGTCTTCAGCTGCCAAGCGCACATGTAACAGGTCAGCCAGTGTCATAGGTACAAATCTGCTTTAAACCCTTGAATCCAGGATTTTACTCACTCCTCGTTCTCCAGTCTGTGGTTTGTCACCAGTCTATCCAGTAATATATTTGCAAAACTTTTTGCTTTGTCAGCCAGGCCTTGCTTAAGATCATCGCAGTCAAGCTGGACCATAGTGAAATACGCACGAGTGGGCAGTCCCATAATATCTCTGGCCAGGGTGTGAAATTGTTCTATAAACTGAATCACAAAAAAACCTTAAAATACCAATAAAATATACATCAAAATACCATTCAAAAACACATTAATAGAAAACGACATTTCAGTTAAAGGGCAAATCATGGTACAGAAGACATTCAGCCAACTAAGCAATATTGCGGAATGGATGCGGCCCCATTCACCTCGATGGGAGCGGGGAGCCGCGGCTTCGCATAAAAAGATAAAGCATCTCCTATACTTGTCTGCAACAGCGGACAAATATAGACATTTTGAATGGGGCGCCCAGCCGTGTGTTCCGCAGCGCTGAACCGCAATAATATGGCCGCCTGAATGGGCCCTAATACAGACGTCAGGAGATCACATTAGCCAACTACGAAAGACCCTGGACCCTTTTAATCCCACTGGAAACAGAAAACTCAAAGAAGTACTAAAATGTAATACAAAATTGTAACCCAGTGCCACTGATGTCAGAACATAATGATAGAGATTTGCTATCTGTGTGGGATGAACAGGGTTGCCTGCTTTTGACAACACATTTTCAGATAGCCCTATTTGGGAATTCAGAGTTGATATAGGGGTCGTTACCTGTTTCGGACCCTCATCTATTAACCAAAGCAGACAGTGGCTACAAACAGCATCTCTAGCTCTGAAGGACTTGGTACAGACCATTGATTCTTATGGAAATTAAGGGAAAACTGTGCAGCACAACTGAACATAGTGAGACTACAGCTAATGGTGGGACACCAGGGGCGTAGCTATAGGGGGTGCAGAGGTAGCAGTCGCTACCGGGCCCAGGAGCCTGAGGGGGCCCAAACACCCTTCTGCTGCATAAGAAGACACACAAAGCACTGAGGGTAGGGGGGCCCAAGCTGAACTCTTGCACCATGGCCCATGAGCCATTAGCTACGCCACTGGGGGACACCGTGACCAGTTTAAGGCCTCATGTACATGGATGTTGCCCTGCCATGCCCATATTGCGGCCCACAAACAGCACTGGCCTCGTGCACCACACATCACGGATGCAGACCCATTCACTTGAATCCGGAAGGACAGTGTGGAACGGCACTGAACTCTGTGGTGCTTCTGTGGGGTTTCTGTCTGTGCCTCCGCACCGCAAAAAAGTAGGGCGTACACTACTTTCTTTTTGTGAAGATGGACCGATTAAAGTTAGACCCATTTGCGTAATCCGCACGGATGTTGCCCGTGCACTGGGGACCGCAAATTGCGGTGCTCAATGCACGTAATGGTCGATCAACTGCCGTGTGTATGAGGCCTAACCTCAAGAAACCAAGAGAACCTCAGGCCGTGTGTATGAGGCCTAACCTCAAGAAAAAAAGAGACTATCCAAGAAGTCTAAAGCAGGCGATACATATCAGACAATTGCCCGAATCTGCCAAGTTCTGTTAGACGTGCAAACCACCCAATGTGTATGGCTGAAGTCATGATTTTCCTTCAACACATTTCTCAGGCAACAGAAGGATCAGTCTGTTGGATTTCAAAGCGCCCCATCCTTATGGTAACAGGAGAAATAAGTCTGGCAATGGCTTACACCACACCACTCTCTCAAATCAGAAGACATGCATGCTCGGCTGATTAAAATTTGTATGTGTATGGGGGATCGGGAGGGATAGCAGTCAGCTGGTAAAGCATTTGGCTGACAGCTATCAAAAGTTTATGGTCGGCTTAATATCAGAGAAAACATGTAAGGAGGTCACGTAAGTGAAGGAACCACTTACTGATGGCACATACGTACCCCTGTGTATTCATCAAAACTGTGTTCTTCTGACAAAAAGGTCTCTACTTTCTCATCGGCCGAACCGTTCACGAGCCAGCTGAAACTGTCAACTACGAAATGAAAGTCGAATAATATAACACAGAATTTGCAGTGACTTACACAACTCTAACCATTTATTCTACTGACAGTATATCAGCCATGAAAACTGCCGAGAAAAGTGGGCCCGACAAATTTTCGAAACTGACGTAATTTGTAGCACAAATCTATGGCGGTAGATTCCATTTTGAAGCACAGCTAATGATGTACCAAATTTCTCTGGGGCTGTATGTCTCTTAAAAAATGTTTGCGCCTCTTATTCCAGCGCACAGACCCTGTGTTTGAAAAAAACGCTATTACTAAATCCCCCCCCCTCCTCCACCACTATTATAGTTTATGGGCTGGCAAAATGTGGCCACAAATGCCTGGAGCTTTCTCCATTAAAGTCTGAGAGTTAGGAGACGGTCTGGTAGTGGCTTATTTAATATCCGAGTCATGTCTCAAGGTCTATGTAAAGGGTTGAACATTGACTTATAGGATAGCTGCCTTACATCAGGTGGTATCAGAGGCGGAGCTTGTTAAGAGCTCATTTGCATCCCTTTCTTCCCAACATTCCAGAGGAGCATGTATGGCCTATAAGTCTCCTCACGCCGACTAAGGTGCTCTCTCCAAGGAGACATAGTAACCCCCAAATCCTGACTTAGGCCTCTCACTAAGTTAAGCCAGTTCTCTCTGCTCTGCACTGATGAGGGGCAATCACCCCCAAAACAGCTGTCTGCAGATGAGGTGCTGGCTTATTCAATATCCGAGTTATGTCTCAAGGCCTGTTTAACCCTTTCACTCCCGGAGGTTTTTTCGGTTATGCATTTTCGTTTTGCGCTCCCTGCCTTCAAACAGCCATAACGCTTTTATTTTTCTGTTCACATAGCTGTATGAGGGCTTGTTTTTTGCGGGACAAGTTGTACTTTCCAAAGCCACCATTTAATATTGCATATGGTGTAGTGGGAAGCGGGAAAAAAATTCCAAATCAGGTGAAATTGCAAAAAAAAACGCTATTCCGCTACAGTTCTATGGGTTTCTTATTTACAGCGTTCGATGTGCATTAAAACTGACCCATTACTTTCATTCTACTGGTCAGTACGAATCCGGCAATACCTAATATGTATAGTTTTTCCTGCGTTTTGATAGTGATAAAATAATTAGAAAGTTGCCCTTTTTTTTTTTTTTTTTTTCCTTGTCATATCTTGACCCCTATAACTTTTTGGTGTTTATGTGTACAGAGCTGTATGGGGGCTCAATTTTTCCGGGGCGATCTGAAGTTTTTATTGATACTATTCTGGGGTGTGTATGACTTTTTGATCACTTTTTATTTAATTTTTTTTAGAAAAAAAAGCGACAAAAAACGGCAAATCGCCATTTGGACGCTTTTTTCCGCCACACAATTCGCCGTATTGGAATTTTTTTTTTTATATTTTAAAAGTACGGGCGTTTTCGGTCACGGTGATACCCATGATGTCTATATTTATTGTTATTTAGGTATTTATTTTTTAATTATACGGAAAGGGGGGTGATTTGAACTTTTATATCTTTTTTATTTTTTATATATTTTTTAACATTTTTAAAAAAATTTTTTGACTATTTGAAAGGTCAAATATGAGCTGATATATTGTGGCTTTTTTTTTTTCTTTATGAGCAATCAGGGATTTTCTAAATAAATCCAAGAATTGCTCATCTCTTATCCTGGCCTGCCATCTAGTGGCCAGAATAAGAATTGCACTTTGAAAACTGTAATCCTCACCAGCGAGGATTACAGTTTTCATATGGTGTACAGACACCCCGATTGGCCACACGGGGTGTCTGTACACCACCCGGAAGCGAACGCTTCCGGGTTCACACGCAACTAGATGCCGTGATCACGTGTGATCATGGCATCTAACTGCCCAGCAAGACGCCGCCGATCAAGTAAGTAGCGGCAAGTCTCTGCTGTTAGAAACAGCAGAGACTTGCCGGCCATGACGCCCGCCGCACTTGCGAGCGGGCGCCATGTGCCCGCATCGCCCCAGCACCGTACATGTACGGCGCTGGGAGTGTAAGGGTTAAAAGGTTGAACATTGGCTTACAGGATAGCTGCCTTACATCTGGTGGTATCAGAGGCAGAGCTTGTTAAAGGGTTATTCTCATTTTAGACAATGGGGGCATATCGCTAGGATATGCCCCCATTGTCTTATAGGTGTGGGTCCCACCGCTGGGACCCGCACCTATATCCAGAACAGAGCCCGCGAACCGAATGAGGGCTCACTGCGCATGCGCAGCTGCCCTCCATTCATTTCTATGGGGCCGCCGAAAATAGCCGAGCGCTGGCTCGGCTACTTCCGTCGGCTCCATAGAAATGAATGGGAGCAGTGGCCGTGCTTGCACGCTGCGCTCCCATTCATTTCTATGAGCGCATCGGGGAGCTGCGCCTGGTGGTGGCTGGACCCCCGGAAACCCCCGGGGTCCTCCAAGCGCAGCGCTCCCCGCTCCGTTCTGGATATAGGTGCGGGTCCCAGCGGTGGGACCCGCACCTATAAGACAATGGGGGCATATCCTACCAATATGCCCCCATTGTCTAAGATGAGAATACCCCTTTAAGAGCTGATATGCATCTCTTTCTTCCCAGGAGAAGAAAAGGATCAGGTGCTGAAATTCAACAAGATCGATCCTTCTCTACTCTGATAGGGGAGAATTGGAAACGTCCCATAAACGTGGATTGTTGGCCGCTTCAGCAGGTTCAGCCGATAATAGTGCAGTTGATGGGGGCCTTTAGTGCTGGCTGCTTCTGCGTGGAATACACTGATATTATTTAGCAACTAATAGAAAACTTGATAAAGTAGAAAGACATACGAGGCACATATAACCACTGCAAATACCAGCGGTAACGACTTGGCATTACTTTCGTTAGTATCTGCATCCAAGGCATTGCACCCAGCGAGCCACAATCATACTCTGTACTGACAAGGGGCAAGCACCCCAAAACAGCTGTCTACAGATGAATATTTGGGTGGCATTATCCCAAGGCTTAGTTAAAAAGTGGGAGTCATACAGAGGTGGTCACATTGCAAGACCAGTCAGGAGATGCAGTATTGTGATTTGTATCATCCCCTTATATTTCACATTCATGCCCAACGTACCGTACGTTTCAAAATGTCTCAAAGGCTCCTGTAGATGGTGGGTGACCGCCTCTTTCAGCTTCAGCACAGCAGACTGCATGATATAATCAGGGAGCTTGGCCTCAATAATCTGGGCCGTATTACTTCCAGAAAGCCACGACTGAACCGTCTGAATGTTCTGAACACAGTAAAACATGTATAGAGTTAGAACCGTTAACCATAAAGACCCAGCAGTGACCCAGTTTATACATAAGCCCCTAACTATCCCCATTTTATAAAAAAAAAATGCAAGCAATGGTATAAAATAAACAACCTATACTGACCTGTTAAATCCCCCGCAGATCCAGTAGTACTGCTGTGGGGGGCTCCGACAGTCCTGCAGCAATGCAATCACTTATATCCACATGAACTCTGCAGTCAATTACTGGCTCAGCCACGATAATACATCCACATCTACGGCATGTGACCACTAAGGCCAGTGTGGCTTGGCTGGCAGGGGTCAGGTGAAAGATGTACGTGATGTCATTGCTGAAAGAACCAGTGATATTTAATGGATGACCACTGTTTATTTCTTAATGTTATATCAGTTGCTGCATTTTCTTAAAGGGAGTCTTTCACCTGTTTTTCACCTATATAACTAACAGCAGTGCCCCACAGAAGACTGCAGACACATCCCAGACGTACCTGTGTGCACTGTGTGTCTGTATTACATGTCACATCCCAGACGTACCTGTGTGTACTGTGTGTCTATATTACATGTCACATCCCAGACATACCTGTGTGTACTGTGTGTCTGTATTACATGTCACATCCCAGACATACCTGTGTGCACTGTGTGTCTGTATTACATGTCACATCCCAGACATACCTGTGTGTACTGTGTGTCTATATTACATGTCACATCCCAGACATACCTGTGTGTACTGTGTGTCTGTATTACATGTCACATCCCAGACATACCTGTGTGCACTGTGTGTCTGTATTACATGTCACATCCCAGACATACCTGTGTGCACTGTGTGTCTGTATTACATGTCACATCCCAGACATACCTGTGTGCTCTGTGTGTATTACATGTCACATCCCAGACATACCTGTGTGCACTGTGTGTCCTGTATTACATGTCACATCCCAGACATACCTGTGTGCACTGTGTGTGTATTACATGTCACATCCCAGACATACCTGTGTGCACTGTGTGTCTGTATTACATGTCACATCCCAGACATACCTGTGTGCACTGTGTGTGTGTATTATATGTCACATCCCAGACATACCTGTGTGTACTGTGTGTGTGTGTATTACATGTCACATCCCAGACATACCTGTGTGTACTGTGTGTGTGTATTACATGTCACATCCCAGACATACCTGTGTGCACTGTGTGTCTGTATTACATGTCACATCCCAGACATACCTGTGTGCACTGTGTGTCTGTATTACATGTCACATCCCAGACATACCTGTGTGCACTGTGTGTCTGTATTACATGTCACATCCCAGACATACCTGTGGTGTAACTGTGTGTCTGTATTACATGTCCACATCCCAGACATACCTGTGTGCACTGTGTGTGTGTATTACAATGTCACATCCCAGACATACCTGTGTGCACTGTGTGTGTATTACATGTCACATCCCAGACATACCTGTGTGCACTGTGTGTGTGTATTACATGTGTAAAGACAGGGCGTATTCAGAGGGATCTGATAAAATGGTGGAGAGCGCACAAATAGGGCAGTACAGTTTTTCACAACTCAGTACATACAGACAAAGGTGCTCACCTGGTCAGGTTGCACAATAATAGGTGCAACTCTAATGTGGACGTATCAACTTATGATATAATTCGCCGGGGTAGGATATGCTGCCACAGGAAAAGGTGTCCAATGGAGTGGTTGCCACGTACTCCAGAGTGTGAAAATGAAGAAGAAAAGATGAGCGACTTGTAAATAAGCCTCTCTTCGTTTTTCCTTTTTTCAGGCGCAAAATATCCAAATTCTCCGGACGGTTTTGTAAATGTTAGACAAATTTATTAGCACTAAACATACATACTATAAAAATAAAAAAGGTACATGTAAAAGACTACGCGTTTCGGAGATCTCAGGTCTCCTTCTTCAGGTCAATGTAGATACACAATAAACATGTGGGTTTATATAGAGGGGTAGCAAATGACACATAACCACCAGGAAGTGATGTAAGAGAGGGGGGGGGGGGGGGAGAACCCCTGTAACCCCTGTGACCCCCTTGTCTCACCTATAGAAGAGCACGCACTCTCAAAAATACATTAGCACCAAGCAAATTAAAATCTGCTAATAAAGATATTCCGAAAAAAAGCGGATTAGAGGTCAAAAATCCAGGAAGTAAAAAATGTGGCCTGCGACAATGTCTCTGTTGCAAATCCATTAACGTTACTAATACGTTTATCAATCCCCATGACAACCTTACCATTTCCATTAAAGATGACCTTAATTGTGGATCCTCATTCGTGATATACGCCTTAGAATGTTCATGTAAATTGGTTTATATAGGTCGTACCATACAAACATTACGTAAACGAATTAATAAACATAGGTCAAATGTCAAGAAACGTTTTTATAAACATAGTATTTCGCGACATGCCGCAGAAATTCATGAAGGTCTCTTTGTAGACTTTAAAGTAACTCCTCTCGAAAAAATACCAGTAGAAGAACAAAATGATATAAGCCGTATAAGACGACGCGAGATGTACTGGATTTTTAAATTAAATACACTAAGCCCTTATGGGCTAAATGAGGCCTTTGAGATCAATTTATAAAAAGAATGCTGGATATCCTCAGAACCAATACCAGTATGTAGAAACAAATATCAGTAGATGTATAGATATATAACTTTTATCTTAATTGCTGTATCTGAAAAATCATCATTTTTTATATTTATCATTTCATTATATTTTATTTATTTTATCATACATCAGGTCTTTTGTGTAAATTTTAGCAACATTTTTTTTTTTTTTTTTTTTTTTTTTTTTTTTTTATATATATAACTTTTTAACCTTGATATTCATATTTTATGTTCCTATAATAATTCTTTATATCCATATATAATTTATTTATTTATCTCATATCTATTATAGGTAAAATGTATATACATTCTGTATTTTTCCTAATGGCTTCCCTTCACAACAATAGATAGAGCCTATGTATGCAACAGCAATCAGCCGGCGAGACGCGTCTCCCTGGAGATAATAGGCCGGTGGGACGCGTCTCCCCGGTAACGGTCACGTGAATCGGCTCAGTCCGATCACGTGGTTTCTCTTCCCTTGCTTGGCCCGGCCTCTGGAGGTGAGTCACGTTACCCCTGTGAGACGTCATGTGTCTCTCCACGTGACTCACCACCCGGGAAGCGTCACCTAGACTATGCAGGACGCGCTTTTTCAGCGGCCCTGCCTGGTAGCGCTTCCGATACTTCCGCCGATGCCTGGTCACGTGGCACAAGAGCGTCACGTGACCCGTTTGTCTCTCCTATTCCTGAGCATGATTGTGAATTAAAACAATTAATGCTATAGCATATATTGCAATGTATGTTCCCTGCAAAATCATAAGTGGCATATAATTGTGGTATTCTTAAGGATAAACAAGGGGGTCACAGGGGTTACAGGGGTTCTCCCCCCCCCCCCCTCTCTTACATCACTTCCTGGTGGTTATGTGTCATTTGCTACCCCTCTATATAAACCCACATGTTTATTGTGTATCTACATTGACCTGAAGAAGGAGACCTGAGATCTCCGAAACGCGTAGTCTTTTACATGTACCTTTTTTATTTTTATAGTATGTATGTTTAGTGCTAATAAATTTGTCTAACATTTACAAAACCGTCCGGAGAATTTGGATATTTTGCGCCTGAAAAAAGGAAAAACGAAGAGAGGCTTATTTACAAGTCGCTCATCTTTTCTTCTTCATTTTCACACTCTGGAGTACGTGGCAACCACTCCATTGGACACCTTTTCCTGTGGCAGCATATCCTACCCCGGCGAATTATATCATAAGTTGATACGTCCACATTAGAGTTGCACCTATTATTGTGCAACCTGACCAGGTGAGCACCTTTGTCTGTATGTACTGAGTTGTGAAAAACTGTACTGCCCTATTTGTGCGCTCTCCACCATTTTATCAGATCCCTCTGAATACGCCCTGTCTTTACACATTTTGATCCGAGTATCACGGATAAGGAGCAGCAGCACATGGGAAAATCGTCTGGATACGCTTATTAGTAGTGTTGTGCCTATATCATTAGCACAACACTGTAAGGTGAGCATTTGATTCTATACGCTCGCCAAACATAACGGA
Source organism: Rhinella marina (assembly GCA_900303285.1). Classification (NCBI taxonomy): domain Eukaryota; kingdom Metazoa; phylum Chordata; class Amphibia; order Anura; family Bufonidae; genus Rhinella; species Rhinella marina. The sequence goes on from ONZH01013869.1 coordinate 27,156, forward strand.
ACTTACTGCACTATATTGTGTATTTTTCTCTGTCTTTCTCTCTTTTCCTCTGAGAATATTTTGACTGAGGAATATAATCATCCACGTGAGGAAACAAATGGAGTACTTCAAGGATAGACTAATGCAACGTGAACGACTAATTGCGCAATGCACCAAAACCTCATCCACCCTTCAAGAGGACACGGAGAATGAAGCCGTAACAGATAAGATCAATGAGGACTCACTTTTGAACTTATTTACCAACCTTGAAAAGTTAATGTTAGAAGAAATTCAACACCACTTAGATGCTACGTTTCTTGAATTGTATTTGAAAGAAGGTATTGTCCCAAGAGGTTTGCGCCTCAGGTTTGAAAGCTCATTCAAACAAGATCTGAGTTTCTCTGAGGACTGGGACAATTACCTCCTAGAATGTGGTAGAGGTTTGATCATAAGGCTCATCAACAAAAGGAAAGAGATGTATCTAGATATAGGTAATAGAATATGCGAGCTTCATTCAGAACTCAATAAATACACTAATAGTGTCTCATTTATGAAATTTGATAGGATGATCACCACCCGCATCCTAGCACACGAGAAAGAGACCATTCAAAAAAAGAGCAAAAATTATATAGAGATAGGCAAGATTTTGCCACCCAAAATATCAAGTACTGGTTAAAACCTACCAATATTGTTTCAAAAAACCAACCACCGACTAGAAGATCAATTCCAGCTCATAATAAAACTAAAAGGAATGCATTTGGATATTCATATAACAACACATATATAAATACTTCAAGACTCCAACCCACACCCCGTATAGATCTCAATAAAAACCTGAAATCTGCAAGAAATCATATAGTCATTAATAAACCAAATGAAAAGACCATTCAGAGAACCATTGTAGATCCGATCACTTCCAATAATAACACTTCAGGCACTACACAAATGCCTACCCATTCCAAAAAACAGTTAGAGACCCAATCTAGTCCAGAATATCATACTCCTTTGGCTTCCATTGCCAACCAGAATGGGTCTCCATCACCTATGATCACTACTCTTTTTGATAAAGATGTTTTGGCTGGTTGTGCCCCATTGAATCTCCCAGCTACCCAATTCTCCATCCACTCAACCTCTCCATTTGGCGAAGATCCCAATACACCCATGCAGTCACCATCATCGGATGTAGAGGCTGATTCTCTAATCACTCTACATAATTCAACTCCACCGGATACACATATCCGTCTCATGACAGAACAAACAAGTCAAGAACCTACAGCTCCCCGTGATCAAGCTCCCTTCACACCCAATAAATCCAACGCAATAGAAAATTCCATCTGTGGACCCTCCTCCACGGTATCTTTTTTAGACCTTCCACCCTTGATCACCCAAACCCCAATGTATTTCATTCGGGAACACCCCAACCTCACCACCATAAGGGATTACTTCCACCCATTAGATCAAGATTAAACAACAAAAGAAAAAATACAGAAGAGGTTGTAGGGGAGGCACCCGCCAAAGCAAAAAGAAAAGAGTAACTATCAATGATAATACAACTACTAGGGGAGGTATCTTCAATTTATCCGAATACTCATTATCCATAAATGAACAAAAACTCCTCACCAAGGGCCTTTCTTTTTGCCCAACAGCCCCAGTAGATGAATTCAATCTTTTTCTGGATTTCAATAAATTCATCAAAAAATTAACAGTAAAAAGACATTTCAAGATAATGGAAAATGCTCCCAAAAAAGCAAACCGATCCCCACGATCGAGAATTCAAACGAAGAAACAAGTAAAAGTATTGGTATACCATCAGGTTTAAAACCAACTTCTAATTTTTACCCTATCCATCACAAAGGGAATTTTGTAGAAACATTCTACACAATGGTCTCAGAAGAATTACGTCTAATTAACACAAAAAAGATTAACCCTATCAATCCGAAGCAGGACAAAAATAAAAATAAAAATAAAAATAAAAATAAAAATAACCTCACACCGGCAGAATTGAAAGCACTCAAGGAACTACGGGAAAATACAAATATTGTAATCAGAAATGCGGATAAAGGGGGAGGGGTGATTATACAGAATCGAATAGATTACATCAACGAAGCCTCAAAAATTCTTTCAGATCTTGAATACTATCTCCCAGTAGCAGAAGACCCCTCTAAAGCCCATAGAGAAGAATTTGAGAAACTCATTAAGACGGGCAATACCTTTTTGAATAAAAAGGAAATGGAATATCTTCTGGTAGATACCTACGGCTTGGCCTTGTTCTATCATTTACCAAAAATACACAAAAGCCTTATAAATCCACCAGGAAGGCCTATCATTTCTGGCATCAATGCTCTCACTAGAAACCTTTCGCATTATATAGATATCTTTCTACAAAAACATGTTATTTCCCTACCATCATATCTAAAGGATTCCACAAATTTAATCATTGAGCTAGAAACCATCAAATGGGACTCAGGTCTCCATTGGCTCACGTTAGATGTTTCGGCATTATATTCGAACATCGAACATACACTGGGAATCACTTGCATTTCTGAATATCTGACCAAGGACGAAGCTATGCCCCAGGAACAGAAAGATTTCATTATTAAAGGGATAGAATTTATTTTAACACATAATGTCTTCACGTTCGGCGAGAAGATTTACAAACAAGTCAAAGGGACCGCCATGGGGACGAAATTTGCGCCGAGTTTCGCAAATCTATTTATGGGATCATACGAGGAACAATATATATATAACACCCAATATTGGAAAGAGAACATATTATTTTTCAAGAGATATATTGATGATCTCATATTTATTTGGCGAGGAGACGAGGACTCCATTGCTTCTTTTATCACCCACCTAAATAATAATACTTGGGGATTAACATTTACTGGAACACATGACGATAAAAAAATTGAGTTTCTTGATCTAGAAATTAACACTGAAGCTGGTAATATCTATACCAAGACATTTTTCAAGAAAGTTGATAGCAACAGCTATCTTGATTTTAGAAGTGCCCATTATAAAAAATGGAAGAAGAACATTCCGTTTAGCCAGTTTAAAAGGGTGCGTAGAAACTGTACCAGGGATGAGGACTATGTGGAACAAAGTGCTATCCTCAGTGCTAGGTTCAAAGAGAAAGGTTACCCTTCAAATCTAATTCAGGGAGCATTACAAAAAGCTTCCCAGTTAGAACAAAAGGATTGCTTAGTTCCAAAATTCAAAGATAAATCTGCTCCCAACAATTTCGAGTGGAATTTTATCACCACCTATACCCAGGACCACAAATCCATACAAGCAACTCTCGAAAAATATTGGTATATACTACAAAAAGATCCGGTGCTTGGTCCTAGCCTTCCGAAAAAAACCATGCCTCACCTATAGAAGAGCACGCACTCTCAAAAATACATTAGCACCAAGCAAATTAAAATCTGCTAATAAAGATATTCCGAAAAAAAGCGGATTAGAGGTCAAAAATCCAGGAAGTAAAAAATGTGGCCTGCGACAATGTCTCTGTTGCAAATCCATTAACGTTACTAATACGTTTATCAATCCCCATGACAACCTTACCATTTCCATTAAAGATGACCTTAATTGTGGATCCTCATTCGTGATATACGCCTTAGAATGTTCATGTAAATTGGTTTATATAGGTCGTACCATACAAACATTACGTAAACGAATTAATAAACATAGGTCAAATGTCAAGAAACGTTTTTATAACATAGTATTTCGCGACATGCCGCAGAAATTCATGAAGGTCTCTTTGTAGACTTTAAAGTAACTCCTCTCGAAAAAATACCAGTAGAAGAACAAAATGATATAAGCCGTATAAGACGACGCGAGATGTACTGGATTTTTAAATTAAATACACTAAGCCCTTATGGGCTAAATGAGGCCTTTGAGATCAATTTATAAAAAGAATGCTGGATATCCTCAGAACCAATACCAGTATGTAGAAACAAATATCAGTAGATGTATAGGTATATAACTTTTATCTTAATTGCTGTATCTGAAAAATCATCATTTTTTATATTTATCATTTCATTATATTTTATTTATTTTATCATACATCAGGTCTTTTGTGTAAATTTTAGCAACATTTTTTTTTTTTTTTTTTTTTTTTTTTTTTTTATATATATAACTTTTTTAACCTTGATATTCATATTTTATGTTCCTATAATAATTCTTTATATCCATATATAATTTATTTATTTATCTCATATCTATTATAGGTAAAATGTATATACATTCTGTATTTTTTCCTAATGGCTTCCCTTCACAACAATAGATAGAGCCTATGTATGCAACAGCAATCAGCCGGCGAGACGCGTCTCCCTGGAGATAATAGGCCGGTGGGACGCGTCTCCCCGGTAACGGTCACGTGATCGGCTCAGTCCGATCACGTGGTTTCTCTTCCCTTGCTTGGCCCGGCCTCTGGAGGTGAGTCACGTTACCCCTGTGAGACGTCATGTGTCTCTCCACGTGACTCACCACCCGGAAGCGTCACCTAGACTATGCAGGACGCGCTTTTTCAGCGGCCCTGCCTGGTAGCGCTTCCGATACTTCCGCCGATGCCTGGTCACGTGGCACAAGAGCGTCACGTGACCCGTTTGTCTCTCCTATTCCTGAGCATGATTGTGAATTAAAACAATTAATGCTATAGCATATATTGCAATGTATGTTCCCTGCAAAATCATAAGTGGCATATAATTGTGGTATTCTTAAGGATAAACAAGGGGGTCACAGGGGTTACAGGGGTTCTCCCCCCCCCCCCCCTCTCTTACATCACTTCCTGGTGGTTATGTGTCATTTGCTACCCCTCTATATAAACCCACATGTTTATTGTGTATCTACATTGACCTGAAGAAGGAGACCTGAGATCTCCGAAACGCGTAGTCTTTTACATGTACCTTTTTTATTTTTATAGTATGTATGTTTAGTGCTAATAAATTTGTCTAACATTTACAAAACCGTCCGGAGAATTTGTGTGTATTACATGTCACATCCCAGACATACCTGTGTGCACTGTGTGTCTGTATTACATGTCACATCCCAGACATACCTGTGTGCACTGTGTGTCTGTATTACATGTCACATCCCAGACATACCTGTGTGCACTGTGTGTCTGTAATACATGTCACATCCCAGACATACCTGTGTGCACTGTGTGTGTATTACATGTCACATCCCAGACATACCTGTGTGCACTGCGTGTGTGTATTACATGTCACATCCCAGACATACCTGTGTGCACCGCGTGTGTTTACATGTCACATCCCAGACATACCTGTGTGCACTGTGTGTGTGTATTACATGTCACATCCCAGACATACCTGTGTGCACTGTGTTTGTGTATTATATGTCATATCCCATACATACCAGTGTGCACTGTGTGTCTGTATTACATGTCACATCCCAGACATACCTGTGTGCACTGTGTGTGTGTATTATATGTCATATCCCATACATACCTGTGTGCACTGTGTGTCTGTATTACATGTCACATCCCAGACATACCTGTGTGCACTGCGTGTGTATTTACATGTCACATCCCAGACATACCTGTGTGCACTGTGTGTCTGTATTACATGTCACATCCCAGACATACCTGTGTGCACTGTGTGTGTGTATTACATGTCACATCCCAGACATACCTGTGTGCACTGTGTCTGTATTACATGTCACATCCCAGACATACCTGTGTGCACTGTGTCTGTATTACATGTCACATCCCAGACATACCTGTGTGCACTGTGTGTGTATTACATGTCACATCCCAGACATACCTGTGTGCACTGTGTGTCTGTATTACATGTCACATCCCAGACATACCTGTGTGCACTGTGTGTCTGTATTACATGTCACATCCCAGACATACCTGTGTGCACTGTGTGTGTGTATTACATGTCACATCCCAGACATACCTGTGTGCACTGTGTCTGTATTACATGTCACATCCCAGACATACCTGTGTGCACTGTGTGTGTATTACATGTCACATCCCAGACATACCTGTGTGCACTGTGTCTGTATTACATGTCACATCCCAGACATACCTGTGTGCACTGTGTCTGTATTACATGTCACATCCCAGACATACCTGTGTGCACTCTGTGTCTGGGATGTGTCTGCAATCTTCTGTGGGGCAGTGCTCTTAGTTAGGGCTCATGCACATGGCCGCGTGCAGCCCGCATCACGGATCGCGGACCCATTCACTTCAATGGGTCCGCAATCCGGGAGATGCGGAGCGGAGGCACGGATCGGAACACCACAGAAGCACTACAGTGTGCTTCCGTAGTGTTTCTGGCTGTGCCTCCGCACCTCAAAAAAGTAGCGCAAGCACTACTTTTTTGCGGTGTGGACCCTCGGAATGGGTCCACGATCCGCATGCGGTGGCCACAATGTCAGTGCCCGTGCATTGTGGACCGCAAATTACAGTCCACAGCACAGGCACTGACTGTGTGCATAAGCCCTTATATTGGTGAAAAACATGTGAAAGAAGTGAAAGACTCCCTTTAATGAGTAACTAAACCCTTGTATAAATTTTTGTGAGCACGTCCCTAATGCCCTAATTTTTGTAATATAGTTTATTAATGTTTTTGTATTTTTAACACACTTTACACCCCTAAAGCGCACCTTTCCCAGTGACTGCTCAGAGGTGTACAGAGTACGGAGAACACATTTTATCAATGGGGCCGCAGCGCTGGGAGTACAGGCAAGAGCACACATTGCTGCTCCCCGGGGGTTTACTAAAATCTGGCATAGCACATGGGTACTAAAACAGCGCCCCCCCCCCCCCCTTCAATGCCAATTTCTTAACCTAACCCCTTTGCCACAGTGAAAGCGCTCATTAGGCTAGGGCTACATGATGACAATAAGTCACACGACACATAGGGCACAACTACACTGCAACATGTGTCGCACGACATTAATGTTGTGCGACAATTTTTATGATGAAAGTCTATGGTGTCGCACTGCGACATTCTGCGACGCGACAGCCACAGAAAAACCCATCTTGGATGGAGTTTTTGCGAATGTCGTGTCGCAGCATGTTGCAGTGCGACACCAAAGACTATCATTATAAAAATTGTCGCGTGTTACTGTATGACTGCGACAAAATGTCACGCAACAAATGTCATCGTGTAGACCTAGCCTTTCCCCTTCTGCTGCCCCTCTCTTGCCTCTACCTGGTGCTGCCTGAGGCAATCGCCTCAGCTGGCCTCATTGGTGGTGCACCCCTGACTGGCAGTAAACTAGCAGACCTTGTGCTGCATCATGGGGGGCAAGAGGGAATGCTCCAGTACTCCACTCGTATGTAGTAAAAGAATAAAGAAGAGATTATATCGGGGTTCAGCCCTAAACCTGGAGAACCTCTTTAAAGAAGAACTCCCGCAAAAAAATTTATTCTCTGACCTGTTAGAAAGGTGCATGATATAATCTGTAGTGATTGTCATTTTCTTATCAGTGACTGTTTCTGTGAGTAAAAACCTCTCTTCTTATTGTAGCTGGGTCATGTGACCAACTCCCTGACCTCCAACTGACCCAGGACAGAAAGCCAGTAACTGCTCTATTCATTCCTATGGGAGCCTCACTTTCAGTCTCATAGGAATACATAGAGAATTAGACTTCCTGTCCACACATAAGTCTCTGTGTGAGTTGGTGGGTCTAATTGCTGGTCACATGACACAGATAAGAAACCTCAGGATGAAATAAGTCAAAAATTCAGACACTGGTAAGAAAATGACATTCACTACAGATTATATCATGTACCTTTCTAGCAGGACAGAGAATAAATTTTTTGTCGGGAGTTCTTCTTTAAGTTTCTTAAAATCTAGAACAACCCACTTTAGGGACTTAGCAAGCACAAAATTTTGGACCTAAAAAAAAGTGGTGTCTGTCTGCGTCTGGTTGCAGCTTTAATCCGCTGCTCACTCATACGGCAGCGCTGCCTGCTAAGGCGAACACCACGAAGCCGGTAGAGTTTTGCCGTGGAATCCATGCTAAAATTCTGATGACAAAACCTGCCATGTCAATGAGCCGTTCGGATATGTCAATTTGCGGAATGGTTTTCGCAGTGTTTGGATGAGGTTTCTTAAAGTCTCATTCATATTGTTGGCCATGTAGAACATTGCCGTTTACTGCTCGCTTCCGGGGGTTACAGCCACCACTGCAATGCAGATATGAGGTGGCCAGGACAGGAGCTATGTGTGGTCCCATGGTCCTGGCCACCAGAGAGGCCGGTGCTTTTTCCTCCAGTGTGCCAGCACGACCACCACTGCTGGATTATAGAGTGGTCGTAACCCCTGGAAATGAGCAACGAATAATGTGATGGAAAAATGAATCAAGCCAGCAAAGGAGGCAATATGGACAATCACAATACATTAGTAAGTGCCTTGTATTAGCTCTGTCTACATGATAAATGCCATTTCCTGAAGTGAGACAACCCCCTTAACAACTTTCAGATTAGGTTTCAATAAGGGTACGGCCACACGGTCAGGTTTCCTGATGCAGTTTTGGAATCCAAAAACAGGAGTGGATCGGAAAAGGAGAAAAAGTATAAAGGACAGATACGACTTCTGCTCTTTTTTTGAATTTGCTCAGTACCCTAACAACTCTGAATTCGCTGATAAGATAAATGTATATACCGGTAAGTACCCCGTCTATCAACTAATGTATAGGTGCTGAAAAAAATCTGAAATACCTGCAGCGTCTTTGAGATCCGAGTTACTATAAACAGTACGACTTCTTCTAAGTCCTGGAAGCTTGGATAGAAATCCATCTTCTCGTCATCAAATGTAAGTTGCATTTTAAAGAGAGGCAAAAATTGTGTGTCTTCGAGGTCAAATAAATTGACAAAAGCTTCTACGCTTCTCTGCAAGAGGTCTCTGACCTAAACAGAGGAGATCAAAACGAAGTGCTTGTAAAATAAAAAAAAACGACACAAAATAAAACTTACAAAATAAACCAAAGCATGAATTATTAGGGTGGAAACCAGTCTAAGCACAGGATTTAATACTGCAAATACTTGACTATGTGCGTAGACTAATGAGGAGTGATAGGAACAGTAGGAGGGTCTGGGCTATAAGAGTTTTTTCCTTAAAGGAGTTTTCTGGGAGTGCAAAACTGATCATTAATATCAGATTGGTGGGGATCTACTGTGGCCAGTGCTGTATAGTGGCTGTTCTTGGTATTTTAGCACAGTCCCATCCACAGTCCAAGAAAGAGGCAGCAGTGCCTGTCCAAGAGCCCCGGCCCTTTCGAACTGTTGATCAGCAGGGATGCTGGGAGTTGTACTTCCACCAATTAGATACTAGTGATCAATCCTGAGAAAAAAACAGCCATTTTAGTAATAGATTTTTATTCATAATTTTGTCCCCTTTGGCTTCTGCAGCTCCTATGTTTCACAGCACATAGCAGCTGCAGAATGCTGCTCTGTGATAAATCCATCAAGACTGACTAACTGATGGCTCTTTCTCCAGCCCCTTACTAACCCCTCCTGAACAATCTTCTATGATTTATGCCCAAATGGGAGGACTGCCCTGCTGCTGAACGGGCAAAACTTCAGAACGCCCCTAGTGACTGCCATAGGGATTATGAATACACTCAAAACTTCAGTATTTAGAGAATTCCCCGGATATTTGGTTGATATGCCATAAATGTTGGAGATGGGAATACTGCATTAATGGGGACCTGTCGTCCTTCCTGACTTGTCTGTTTTAGTACCTATGCATTCTCCATGTAATAACAATTCTGGAACATCCATTCTTATGACTCTATATTGTGCCATTCCTCTATTCTTCCTTGTAGAAGTTATGAATGAATTGCCAGCAGACTGCAGTCAAGGTCCAGTTGGGGGGGGGTGTCCCTGCACAGTCTGACATTATCCAATCAGTGCTGCCAGTGTCAGACTGTGCAGAATCACACCCCAAACTGGTAATGCCCAGTTGGACCTTTATTGCAGACTGCTGCATAAACTTTTAGGAGGAATTACAGAGTAATGGCACAACATGGAGTCATAAAAAGAATTCTCTAGAATTGTTATCACATGGGGAATACAGTGTTACTAAGTCAGACAAGTCAGGAGAGGTGGCAGCACCCCTTTAAAGAGTGGTGCCATTACTTTATTATTTCAACTAGAAGTTATGAATGAATTGCTAGCAGTCTGCAGTAAGGGTACAGAGGGGAGGTGACCAGTTGGGGGTGTGTCCCTGCATAGTCTGACTCTCTTCGTCAGTGCTGCCATTGTCAGACTATGCAGAGACACTCCCCAACTGGTTACCTCCCCTCTGTACCCTTACTGCAGACTGCTAGCAATTCATTCATAACTTCTAGTAGAAATAATAAACGAAATGGTACAACATAGAGACATAAGAATAGATGCTCCAGAATTGTTATTACATGGGGGAACGTATGTAGCTACTAAAACAGACATGTCAGGAGCGGTGATAGGTCCTCTTTAAGTCTGTGTTCGGTCTACAGATACTATAATGAATATGAACCACTATATATCACATGTTACCTGGTTGGACATAAGAGTTGAGACACAGCTGTAAAAGGAATCGATTTTATCTGCCTTGATCGACTGCAAGGCGTCTTTACTGGCGAACAGATTAATAACTCGGGGGTACCAGGTGTTCAGCAATTTCTCTTCTGTCTTTGTGCACGCCAACGATACGCTGTTCCTCAGTGATTCACATTCTACGGGACCCTGTGACCTGTAATAGAAATAACATAAGCCATTCCATATCATTAATATCATCCAGCCACACACACATCTGCTGAAGTTCTACAAAGGCAAAATCCACGCCAAATGCTGTGAATTTTGTTGCCAGCGGTTTGCCGCAGACTTTAACCCTCTGCATTAAAAAGGTATCCGCAACGTAAACTGACAGGCTGTAATTCCACTGCGGAAGTAGTGATGACAATGAAGACTTTAATTATTACATTATATCTGAAAACAGAAAAATTCAGAAACACAAAATCTGCCCAACCTGTATCCAGACACATCGGCAATGAGAAGCTTAGAGAAAGTCGTGTATCCGAAGTCAAGCATGGTCCGGACGGCCGGGTGGACGAGATGTAGGTTTTTATTTATCTCACTTCTTGCTTGGATGAAGCTTTGATGCCAAGGGTTAGAGAAATCCAGACCTCTGAAAGGGTAAGACAATGACATGTGACGTCATATTAGGCGATTCATGTGGATTCACATCTGAGGTGATGCAAGGAGCAGATAGAGACATACTCACGTAGGAAATTCAGGTGATAGACCAGACTCTTCTGCTTCCAGTCCCTTGACCTCTGGTTTAACTAGAATACTTTTAACTGAGCAAGAAAAAAGCAAAGTAATGCTGTAAATTATCGAGCAAGAAGCCTGACAGCATGTAATACAGCAATGATATCACATAAGGGCAAAGTGGGTACGACATAAAGCAGACCTCCTAAGGCAGTGGTTCTCAACTCCAGTCCTCGGGACCCACCTGCCAGTCAGGATTTAGGAATATCCCACAGAATGAATACCTGTGGTAAGTCCTGATGGATGGACGCTAATTATATCAGCTGGTCTAAACTAAGGAAATCCTGAAAACCTGACTGGCAGGTGGCTCCCGAGGACTGGAGTTGAGAACCACTGTCCTAAGGCCCCTTTCACACGAGCGAGTTTTCCACGCGGGTGCGATGCTTGACGTGAACGCATAGCCCCCGCGCTGATGACTGATCCATTCATTTCAATAGGTCTGTGTACATGAGCGTTTTTTTCACGCATCACTTCTGCGTTGAGTGAAAACCGCAGCATGTTCTATATTCTGCATTTTTCATGAACCCCTGGCCCCATAGAAGTGAATGGGGCTTCAGTGAAAAACACATTACATCCGGAAGCAAGTCCGGATACAATGTGTTTTTCACTGATGGTTGCTGAGAGATGTTGTTTGTAAACCTTCAGTTTTTTATCACGTGCGTGAAAAACGCATCAAAACGCATTGCATCGCATTGCACCCTGAAACAGTTGTCTACAGATGGATATCTGGTCTGGTTATATTCCCTTGTTAAATTCCAAGGCTTGTTGGAAACTCAGATCTTGACTCATAGGGGGCACTTTCAATAGGTGGCGCTGGCGAGATGGTTCACTTTCTTAAAGGAAGGATCTAAGAAGGATTGATCCTAAGGGATAATACAATGCCATACAGATGCACCATAAATCTGGGTATCTGGGTATCTATGGCCCTGTAAATACGGAACCATAGGGCCCCCATGAACCGCGGTACTGGTTCCCTGCTCACAGCTTTGCCATTTGGTGAGCTGCTGAAGTCAGCGATTGGCTGCAGTGGTCACGTGCTGTATACCACTACATCACTGCTGTAGATGACTGGAGCTGCGGTACTGAAAACGGCAGGAGAGTATAGGTTCATTATTTATTATATAGCATTAAGTGGTTTTAGGTTTAAGTTTTACTAAAGGGTTTGCCCTTTTTCAGGAGGAAACCTAAAATAAAGAACTGGTAGGTACTAGGTACTGTCCAGACAGATCCTGCACTGGTACTCTGGTGATTGGCTGCAGCGGTCACATGTGGTCAATATGATGTCACCGCTGCAACCAGGCAAGTTCAACGAGGAGAACCGGAGCGGCAGAACTGGGTTTGTCAGGTACAGTCCTGAAACCAGTCACTTCCTTTAACTCAGATAACCCCTTTAAGGTAAAAGGCCTTGTTTGCACACTTTTGACTGACCATGACATCATCCACCATCACTGAGCCCAATTCTATAGTTTACTTTGGGTTAGAAAAAGAAAAACTGTTAAGAGACACGAGCGGACTCACCCTGGTGTTTCTTCATACTTTTTTCAAAATCTTGAGAAACTTCCTCCAACAGTTCTGCAACCATGGCCTCCCTGTCCTTGCCCTTCTGAAGAGGCTGAGGAACCAAGGCGAGCATGGAGTCCAGCCAGTGCTTCTGAATGGGCACCACGGGGCTGCTCTCCACACATTTTTTCATGTACAGATAATTCATCTGAAAAAAAAGTGATAGTTTGAGTAATAATAATTTTGCATCACATATTTACCCCTCCTTTATCCTCCTACACAACCGGGTGCCTCCTCCTCTTCTGGTCCCATTGTCAACCGAGTCCTTGCTGAATCCACCTACAGCTGTGCCAATAACATGGTCTATTTAAAGGACAATGAGCCTCCCATATGTTGCCTCTTCCAAGCTTCTGTCCCTGTACATTGTGCGTCTGATCCTGACTTGACTGTTTAGGTTCTGGCCTTGGCCTTGTTCCTGGATATCTCTCTTGGCTTACCCTTGGGATTGTCCGCCTGTTACCTGCTCTGACCCTCTGCTCCTGTCTTATCTTCTGGTCTGCTGTACCCTCACCAACCCTCTGTGGATGACATTAGGCTATTACCTCATCGGCACTACTGCCACCAATCAGGGAATCAGACTGGGAAAGTTCCTACTTCCTTGCCAGGTGAAGAATGGTGAGATGCCTTAGACTGACTCTGCACCCCAATCTAACCCGAGAATCCATATCTCTGGTGAGAAACATAACATCCCCTGCAGTATGTGAGTTTTCTCACATTGATCCCGAGTTCTGGTCTTTGTTGTCCTGAGATGCATGAATAATATCTCAGGCTTCAGAGCTGCACTCTTACTGCATTCCTTGCTGGCTCAGTATCTGCATTTAATATCATCTTATGCGCCTGGGTCTATGCGCCAGATTATTAACACAATGTATGTTTTATAAGAGTTATCAGACCCAAACCCATATGATTGTATAGATCTAGGATTCATGTTGGCTGCCAGTGGAGAACATAACATGACGCGTACAATGTCTTACAATATAATAGGATTTTTAAAAACTCACCCTCAGTTTTCTCTGCTCGCTGTTCATCTGTGATAATAAACAAGCATTTTACATTAATAATTCAATCAAAAGTCAATCTGTTACATAACTGCACGTAGAGCATTTCTGAAAACTAGTATGGGTGGAGCGAGAGTGATCTGGGCATTGCAGGTCATGGGCCCCTTACCGACCACTACAGCCTGGGTAATGCTAGCATTACACTAGCATTAAGAGCTCTCCAGCAGAGAACAGCCCGCCGCGGCTCTCTACCGCACTCCCGCCAGCCCCACTGATTGTAATGAGATCCTGCAGAGATCCGGCTGCTACCTGGTGTTGGGATTCGGAAGCTGAAAAAACGCTGTACGCATCAGTTTTTTTCTCCCGGCATATTTGCTGGGCAGTGGCCGGATCTCCACCGGATCTCATTAGAGTCAATAGGACCAGCCAGGGGTGCACCTAGCCTTTCTGCTACCTGAGGCAAAAACTGAAAAGGGCCCCCCCAATGCCAATTTCTTAACCTAACCCATGTGCCACAATGAAAGCGCTTATTGCCCATGGCCCATCTGCTTCCCCCCTTCTTGCCCCGACCTGGAGCTGCACCACCTGGGACCAGCGGGCACGCAGTAAGAGCCAAAGAGCTCCGGCAGGCTGTTCTCCACCAGAACCACGACAGAAAGGAGCTTTAATCACTTGTAATTTTTTTAGGCACTGTCCTAATGTCTGAATGGTCAAGAACACCCCTGCCATTTTTATAAATGTCCAAAGAGTTGTCGATTTAACTAACCCCCCATCCCCACCCCTAATAGCGTTGGCAGATGTGAAACAACGTGCTTGGGGAAAAGAACACGTCTTAAAGGGGTTGCTAGGGTATGCCATAAATGTCAGACGAGTGCTGATCCCACCTCTGGGAACCACTCCTATCTCCAGAATGGGACTCCAAAGTGAAGTGCAGGTGTGCCTACCGCGTCTATCTGACATTTATGACCGATCCTAGCGATATGCCATAAATGGACCAGATGGGACAAGCCCTTTAAGCTGGCCATACATTTTAGACTTGCTGTCGGTCCAAACGATCAAAGGTATTGAAGGTGTGTTGAAATTCAAATGTAACCCTACCTTCCCCGACATCTGGCATCACTGATGACCTCCCAATACATTAGATCGTCACCCGGTCCATCTGAAATTGTCGGGTTCAGCCAGAATTTGTTTAACCACCTAACTGTATTGCCCAAGTCCAGCTCGGGCAGTGGGAAAGTAGCTAACTGGAGGGGGGAGGGCAGCTTTAGATGGTGATATCTCCTCAATGGTAGCAGCTAGAAACATGCAACTGGTCTTGTATGAAAGCTGACAGTCCAGTCCTTTTATACAAGACCAAAATGACAGCTAAAGTCCAAGTCGGGAATAATCGCGAGTAAAACTTGTTTTTACTTTAATTTTCAGCTGCATTCACAGCATCCCAATCTCTATCAATAATATCTTTCTCTGTCCTGAACATATTGCTGTCATTATGGTATTGTCTGAAAGCTTGGAATGTCTGTTTTCAAACAAGATCATTGCATGTTTCTAGCTGCTACCATTCAGGAGGAGCAGCATCTAAAGCAGCCCACCCCCTCCAGTTAGCTACTTTTCCCACTGCTGGAGCTCCACTCTGGCAAAACAGTTAGGGGGTTAATGTGTACGGGCACCTTTACTTTGCATTAGTTCTAGGGAAGGGATACGCAACCTGCGGCCTTTCAGCTGTTGTGAAACTACAACTCCCACACTGCCCCTGCTGTAGACCGATAGTTGTAGGCTGTCCCGGCATGCTTGTAACAACTGGAGGGACGCAGTTTGGTCATCCCTGCTCTAGAGGGAGCAATAGTATTACTAACTGATCTGTGTCTTTTACCTTTGATATGTCAACGTGTTTTCTTGTCACGTCCCTTTTAGTAAAAAGTTGCATTCCTCATGAAATGACAATACTGAAGCAATTTTGCATAGAACTCTATTTTCTCATTCCTGGGTTATTCCTCGTGGAAATGTAAAATAACAAGTTTTGTTCCTTCCCAGTCTGGCAATGTCAGCCCAGATCGGAAACCATCAGAGTGTGGGAAGAGGACACGCCCCCTTGACAAAGAAAATGATGATATCCAGTTCTTAATACCGACAACCAGGGCGCTGGTTTAAGTCACTGTCCCCCCCAACTTCACTCATAAGTTGTGGTGTGAGTCATGTAATACGAATATGATGGATGAACTCACCGTCGATGGTAACTGGGGCTCAGGAGGGGTGGGGACTCTCCTTTTTTGCTCTGCGACAGTTTGCTCGTAAGCCTTTAACGCCTCCTTCATTCTGTAGAGGGAAGACGTTATGTTATAAGAGGGACCAGCAACCTCCAGCACTCCAGCAGTTCAGAAACTACAACTCCCAGAATGCTTCATTCACTGCTGAGGGAGTTAGACGAACAGCCGGGCATGTTTGCATGCTAGGAGTTGTAGTTTCACAGAAGCTGGCGTACCGAAGGTTGATGATCCCTGAGGAGAAGCGACTAAAGATGCTTCCTGAGATAAGGAACATACATGATTTCATTGAGGGTCTTCTGCTGCTCCCTGCTACTCTTGTACTTCATCAGCTTCTTGCCTGTAGAGCTTAGAGGGTGCGCCGGGATGGTTAGGGGCGGTAGGTGAACGTTTACATGGTCCGCAGGAGGCAGATGGGACGTCCTGTTGGAAGCCATCTATAAAAGAACACAGAGATGTTAAAGGCGAGGAAAACCTATGCCAAAGAGATCCTCAGAGCTCCGAGGCATGGGCCAGCAGACAGTCGAGGTTACACAAAAGTCTCCTTAAAGGGGTTTATCAATGGCCTGTCCTCAGGATGGATAATCAATATCCGATCAGTGGGAGGTCTGATTCCTGGGACTCCTGCCTTTTTGGAGTGGCTGCGGCGCTCCGGTGAAAGCTACAGCCTCTTCTTAGGCCAGTGACGTTACATTCATTGTGGGTTACATGGCCTCAGTGCAGCCCGTTCCTGTCGAGGTCAGAAGGGTGCTGATAAGCGGTGATATCACCTCTTGTGAATGGTGGATCTTGTGTTATCTATACACAGAGGTGGTATCATTACAGGCAGGATTAGAATGACAGATAAGCAGATAACTGCAGTAATGTGATCTGTACAGACCAAGAAGTGGCGCCTATTATTAGGCTTAGCGACCAGTGTGAAAACTGCAGGATTTTATGTTTTTTGTTTAAATATAGATATCGATGTGGAAAATGAAAAATAACATCATCAAAAGTGATTTAAAAATATGTTAAACTTAAAAATATGATTTAAAGGGGTTGTCCGACGAAAAATATACAGTTTTCAAACCAGCACTTGGATCCAAATACTTTTGTAATTGCATGTAATTAAAAATTTTGTATAGTCACTGAGTTATTCAATAAAATGTATCTGTATAGCGCCACCTGCTGTTTGTTCTTTTTCTTATTTCTTTGTCCTGTTCACTGAGAAGGCCGCACATGCTCAGTTTCATCCTTCAACTGCCTCCTGAGCGATGATAGGGAGAGCTGAGACACGCCCCCTGAGCTGTGATAGGGAGAGCTGAGACACGCCCCCTGAGCTGTGATAGGGAGAGCTGAGACACGCCTCCTGAGCTGTGATAGGGAGAGCTGAGACATGCCCCCTGAGCTGTGATAGGGAGAGAGCTCCATCAGAAAAGACACGCCCCCTGAGAAAAGACACTCCCCTTGAGCTGTCAGCTTGATATAAATCTAGCAGAGCAATGACTGGGGAGATCTCTGGATCCATGTGAGGTACAGGGCTGGTTCTAGATTTGTTAGAAAGAGATTGCCATGTGCTATATGATGTCTGATTTTCATTTTTTACATTATTCATAGGAGAACCCCTTTAAGCAATAGGTAATTTTCTGATGATACATTCTCTTTCAGAAGTAGGGACTGACAGAGAGTCCTCCGTCATGAAGAGGCATTTTGGATCTTTCAGTGTAACGTCCGTGAGAAAATGTTATAATATTGAAGATGCAGAACTTTTCCCTGTTCTATTCTGGACATCACCTTGTGCAGTAAGGAATGTATCATGTGAGGGTTGCAGTTCACTAGATGACTTTATTTTATTACTCCGTCTTATATGAGTTGTGTATAAGTTCTTTACATTATTATTTTGTGAACATAGAAACAATCATCTAAAAATTTTGCTCACGAATGTTACTATTTTCTTATATACAAGGGTTAACTCTTTTCTCCCATAGGCATCTAAGGCTGATTTTAATTTCCAGCGCCTGTCGCCAATGCCTGTTAATATACCATTGGTCGAAAATAAAAACCATATATATATATATATATATATGAATTGTATATAGATCACTCTTTTGATTGCATTTATACCACAGTTTAGATCATTGTACCGATCGAAGCGCATTGGCAGTAATACGATGTGCTGGAATTGTATTTTATTTATTTGCTGAAATATTCCTCCGAGAACTGTAAGGCTCATGCACACGGCCGTAGGTATTTTGCGGTCTGCAAAACACAGATCCGCAAAAAATTACGGATGACGTCCGTGTGCATTTCGTATTTTGCGGAACAGAACAGCTGGCCCCCAATAGAACAGTCCTATCCTTGTCCGTTATGCAGACAATAATAGGACGTGTTCTATCGTTTTGCCGGATGCACATACGGAAACTGAATGCACACGGAGTCATTTCCGTTTTTTTGTGGCCCCTTTGAAGTTAATGGTTCCGCATACGGGTCACAAAAAAAAAAAAAAAAGGAACAGACACAAAAACAAAATATGTTGTTGTGCATGAGGCCTTATCCTGGAGTGATTACCGACTACTGGAATGGGTATCATAGATCTGCCTCCCTCCTGCTCAGCTGCTCTGGGTCTCACTCCGTTCGCTCTGCCTTTGCTGATTTGATACACAGCGTGTGGATGACATTTCTCTAAATCTCATCCACTTTGCTGTTACTGTAAAACATTGTGGATTTTCTGCCCTCACCTCTGCTGTCATAAATCTGCAGTGTGGACGCCCCTTGAGGGCACGCCCTTTACTGGATTTAATATTTATTGTTACAGCATTGTTAGGGAATCTGATTTCATTTCACATATTTCCAATTATTAATGGCCCTTCCTGAAACATTTTAAAGGGCATCTGTCAGCAGTTTTGTACCTATGACACTGGCTGACCTGTTACATGTGCACTTGGCAGCTGAAGACATCTGTGTTGGTCCCATGTTCATATGTGCCCGCATTACTGAGAAAAATGATGTTTTATTATATGCAAATGAGCCTCTAGGAGCAACGGGGGCGTTACCATTACACCTAGAGGCTCTGCTCTCTCTGCAACTGCTGTGTCCTCTGCAGTTTGATTGACAGGACCAGGCAGTGTAAACATAATCATGCCTGTGCCAGTCAAAAACATCATTTTTCTCAGCAATGCGGACACATATGAACATGGGACCAACACAGATGTCTTCAGCTGCCAAGTGGACATGTAACAGGTCAGCCAGTGTCATACGTACAAAACTGCTGACAGATGCCCTATAATGAAAACTGCAGGCAAATATGTCCTTATATCTATCCACCGACTGGTGTTATACTTCTCCATAGTCCTTAAAGGGGTTGTCTCATCTCAGACAATGGGGGATATCACCCCCCCCCCCCATTGTGCGGGTCTCACTGCTCGGAAAAGCACCTATATCCAAAACGGAGCCCTGCAAAGTGGTGGCTGGAGGACTCTGATCCGGCCACCAGCAAGCGCTCTTCCCATAAAAGTGAATGGGAGTGTAGCACGCATGACTGGCCACCGCTCCCATTCACTATGGACCGACGGAAATAGCCGAACCAGCGCTCAGCTATTTTCAGTGGCCCCATAAAAATGAATGGAGGGTGGCTGCGCATGCACAGTGCGCCCTCCACCAGTTTCGGGGCTCCGTTTAGCAGATAGGTGGTGGTCCCAGTGGTGGGACCCGCACCTATCTGACAATGGGGGCATATCCTAGCAATATACCCCCATTGTCTCACATGAGATAAACCCTTTAAGAACATTACAACCACCTGCCTAATATTGTGTAGGTCCTCCGCGTGCCACCAAAACCTCTCTGACCTGTCGATGTGTGGACTCCACCAGACCTCTCATGGTGTCCCGTGGTATCAGACGTTAGCAGCAGATCCTTTAGAAGGGTTGTCCCACCATAGAAACTTACCACCTATCCGCACTGATCATGAGAACGGGGTCCCGTACCCCCATCTGAATAGTATGATGGTCACACAGGGTGACTGGGTGCATTATCCAGCTGCAAAAGCCACTGCAATTACAGAATACCGCCGCCGCCATGAAGGGGGGCGCCTGTCTGTCATATCCAGATAAAAATCAGGACCATAGCCGGCAGTAGCTCTTTCATGGAATCATGGAATCAGAGAAGATGGGCTATCTGATCCCCATGTACATTGATGAGCCTTGGGGCCGTGTCCCTGTCGCTACGTTTGCCCTTCCTTGGATCACTTTTTGTGGGCACTAACCACTAGACACCAGACCAGCCATTTTAGACACATGGTCTCGACATCACAGGTCGCTCTCCTCCTCGCCCTGAAGTAAAAAGCGACAGGAAAGCGACCCCCCCCAAGCTTGGGGTACATACACGTCATATATGGGTGACCAGGCAGAACCACTGAAGGGAAAGAGGGTTTAAAGAAGACCTTACATGAATGTCCCATACTGGGCAGCCACTGGGGGCACAGAATATACAATGATATATCCAAAAATCCATGTGTATGTATATACTATATATATATATACATAAAAGTATCTCAGTATAAAATAAGTATACACTGCATATAACAGAAGTGCCTGCAATGCAATCATCATTATAAAGTAGTAGTATGCACTTCACAGTACAGTGTTATACTGTATACAGCAGGCAGGGCGCTCACCTCTGACCCCCGTTTCGGCCGCTGTTCCCCGGGACTCGGGTTCTCAGGTAAGGACTTCTCTCTCTGCCATTAAACAATCCTGTTGTCATGGCAGTCGAGGGGCGGGGCGTTGGCAGGGGGCGCGTCCGAATCAGAGACTGGGGCGGGGCTGTTATGCAGTGCCCGGCTACCTCACGTCGGTCTCCAGCTGTTGCCACCTGCTGGACAGCATGGGTCGGTGCATCCTATAACTGCCGCTTCATCCTTTACCGCAGCCTGTATGCGATTGTTTACAGTCCTGCGGTTATAGAGGGACCGTCTACACTTTACAGTCCTCTGCAGCAACTATTAAAAGTCGAGATACTAAAATGACTGTTTAGCTGACACAAACCAGTATTCAGATTTAACCCTATTTGCGTTTCAACTTTTAACCCCTTAGTAACAATTTTTTTAGCGTGTTCATTCCTATATAGATATATATATATATTTTATTTATTTATTTATTTTTTTCTTCCATTGAAGTAGTGCTGTGAGGGTTTGTTTTTCATGAGACAAGTTGTAGTTTTCAATGGTACCATTTTGGGGTACACATAAGGGGTTGTTCACATATCAGTTATTTGATCAATTATTTCCATCAGTTATTGTAAGCCAAAACCAGGTGTGGGTCAAATACACAGAACAGGTGCAGATCTTTTCATTATACCTTATCTCTGTGTAGTGTCCACTCCTGGTTTTGGCTCACAATAACTGATATGTGAACAACCAACTCATTGATTAACTTTTTCTAAGGGGGGAAATACACATAAAGCAATACTGCCACTGACTTTTTACATTTTAAGGGGTCATGCACATGACCGTGTGCCGGCCGGGCCCGTTCTGTGAAACACAAATTGCGGTCCACAATGAACGGGCACCGACCATAGGGCTGCTGTATGCGGAGGCAGGACCCTCTGGGTCAGTACAATTACAGCCATACCAAATACATATAGTGTTTTTTATGTTTTACTGTGTTTGCACAATAAAACTTTTTTGTTTTAAGATTTTTTTTTCTTTTGCGTCGCATGTCCCAGAACCCATAACTTTTTTATTTTTCTTTCTACGGAGCTGTGCGAGGGCTTCATCTTTGCGGGGACGCCTTGTAGTTTTCATTGGTACCATTTTGATCACTTTTTAATCCGTTGTTTTGGTGGTGAATATACAAAAAACAATTCTGGCATTTTTTATTTTTATGGTGTTCACTATGCAGGATACGTTATAATTGTACAGTGCGGGTCATTAAGGATGTGGTGATTTATATGTAAGAGGCTGCAGATTTTCCGCAGGCAGTTCTTTCGCTGAAAATCTGCACTGTATCCGTCCAGTGTGAACACGCCCCAACACCTTACATTAACATTAAAGGGGTTATCCCATCTCAGACAATGGGGGCATATCACTAGGATATGCCCCCATTGTCTTATAGGTGCAGGTCCCATTGCTGAGACCCGCACCTATATCGAGAACGGGGCCCTAAATGAGAAGGAGGGCGCACTGCGCAGCAACCGCTCCCATTCATTTCTATGGACCGGCCCCATAGAAATGAATGGGAGCGGTTGCCGCGCTTGAGCGGTGCACTCCCATTCATTTCTTTGAGCGCAGCAGGGAGCTGTGCCTGGTGGTGGCCGGGAAACCTGGGGTCCTCCAGGCGCAGCGCTCCCCACCCTGTTCCCAATATACGTGCAGTATCCTAGCGATATGCCCCCATTGTCCAACATGGGATAACCTTGATAACCATGCAATCTGGCAGCCTTCTCTGCCATAAATCCCGGCCGGACAAGAACCGCTGCGGCCTCAAGCTGGGAATTATTCTGGAAACTTTGTT
This sequence comes from Rhinella marina, assembly GCA_900303285.1. Taxonomy (NCBI): domain Eukaryota; kingdom Metazoa; phylum Chordata; class Amphibia; order Anura; family Bufonidae; genus Rhinella; species Rhinella marina. The sequence goes on from ONZH01013869.1 coordinate 49,732, forward strand.
AGAAAGAGGTTGAAATGTACTATATGATGTCTTATTATTTGTTTTTTTTTTACATTAGTCATGGGATAAACCCCTTTAAAGGGGTATTCTCATTTCAGACAATGGGGGCATATCGCTAGGATATGCCCCCATTGTCTTATAGGTGCGGGTCCCACCGCTGGGACCCGCACCTATCTCCAGAACGGAGCGGGGAGCGCTGCGCCTGGAGGACCCCAGGTTTCCTGGGGTCCGGCCACCACCAGGCGCGGCTCCCCGGCCCGCTCATAGAAATGAATGGGAGCCGGGCCGTGCATGCGCGGTGCGCTCCCATTCATTTCTATGGAGCCGACGGAAGTAGCCGAGCCAGCGCTCGGCTATTTTCGGCGGCCCCATAGAAATGAATGGAGGGCGGCTGCGCATGCGCAGTGCGCCCTCATTCATTTCGGAGGCTCCGTTCTGGATATAGGTGCGGGTCCCAGCGGTGGGACCCGCACCTATAAGACAATGGGGGCATATCCTAGCGATATGCCCCCATTGTCTAAAATGAGAATAACCCTTTAATTGCTAAACTAGCTCCAGCATCACTGGCAGCACGTGGTGCACTCCCGCTATTCACCAGCAGGGGGCGCTGTGGTCTGCAGCCAGCAGAGGGCGGTACAATGAGCGGCGCCTCATCTCGGCTGCTTAGCGGGGCGCTGCGCCTCTTAGGCCGGGCAGGCAGCATGGACAAGGCGGTGGTGAGGGCCGTCCCGTCCGAGGCCAAGCTCAGCATCTCCCTCACCCTGTCCGGCTCCCACCGGCAGCTGCAGAGGGACCAGACCGAGCCGCTGGGCAGAGCCCTGGCCCGAATCTCCGCCAGCGCCACCAAGACCAAGAAGCGAAAGGAGCCGCCGGCCCCGGGGCCTCCAGTACGGCTCTTCTACCGGGGGCAGCCCGTGTCCGAGGCGGCGACCAACGCAGAGGCCTGGCAGGACGGCTCCGAGCTGCTGGTGGGGAACGTCATCTACCGGGTGGAGCGGAACCCGCCGATCTGCCACGAGCTGGATCTGCCCCGGCACGTCATGGCCGGCTTCCCGGTCTGCCCGCGCCTGAGGCTGGAGTTCTCCGATCCCGACAGCTCGCTCTTCGTCTGGTACAAGCAGGCCGGAGGGGAAGCCGGGGACTCTCCTGGGAGCCCTGCCCAGCCACAGTGGGTGGAGGCCGGCCACGAGCGAGTCTTCACCCCGGCTGTCGGGGATATCGGTCTGCGGCTTAAAGTACGCTGCACGCCCGGAGACGGGCAGAGGTTCGGGGAGAGCCGGGAGCTGGAGGTTGAGGGCCCTGTGGAGGCCGGGCCCGGGGCCTGTACGTTCGATGGGCGGCACCTGTACACGCAGCGCCTGACCGAGGAGCCGGTGATACGGACGGTGTCCTACAACCTGCTGGCCGATGTGTACGCGCAGACCGAGCACGCCCGCACCGTGCTCTTCCCCTACTGCGCCCCCTACGCCCTGGAGCTGGAGTACCGCCATTGCCTCATCCGCAAGGAGCTGAGCGACTACCGCGCCGACCTGCTCTGCCTCCAGGAGGTGGACCGCACCGTCTTCTCGGACAGCCTGGCCCCGGCGCTGGAGGCCTTTGGCCTGGAAGGACTCTTTCGCCTCAAGGACAAGCAGCACGAAGGCCTGGCCACGTTCTACCGGCGCGGCCGTTTCCGCCTGTGCAGCCAGCACGACATCGTGCTGGGGGAAGCTCTGACCGGGGACCCGCTGCACGACGACATGCTCCAGCGCCTGTCCTGCTTCCCGGCCGCCAAGGAGAAGATGCTGCAGAGGTCCTCCGCCCTGCAGGTAGTGACGGGGCATGCTGGGAGGTGTAGTCCCACAGCAGGTTGATACCACGTGCTTGTAAAATTAACAGAGCAACCAATGACTTGTCCACTTTCATCGCTAACAACCTAGAGGGATGAAAGCAGGGATCTGATTGGTTGCTGTGGGCAAAAAGACAGAACTTGTAGCCAACCTAGCAACCAATCAGATTGCTGCTTCCATTTTTCACAGAGCTGCTGGGAAATGAGAGGCATAATCTTATTGGTTGCTGTGGACACAGGCTCCACTTCCTGTGTGCTTAGCCACATGAGCTACAATTAAAGGGGAACTCCATCAGACTCCAGTTGTAATGATTTATTATGGAGCCCATCAGTTGTGACATCGAGGAGCCTTTTCTCTTTGACACAATTATTTTTTTCTTGTTCTTTGTATTCATTCAGCAGCAGCCATTGGAGTGAACAGGAATGTGCACACCATGCAGTTTTTAAAACTGCTCCATAGCCCAGCATTATTTTTTTCAGGCATGTTAGATATTAAAGTGGTGGTTCTGCTGGAGAGGTGCCTGCTGTTGGCTTATTCTCCTTTCCTCAGGAGGAATAACGGTATGAGACCCCATGCACACAAGCGTTTATTTGCTCCGCATCCAATCCGCATTTTTTTATTTTTTTATGGATCCACACAGACCCATTCTGCAGGTCTGCAACCGTGCATTGTCTGCATCAGTATGTCTGTTCTGCCAGTCTGAAACCCCCCCCCCCCACAAAATAGAACATGTCATATTGTCTGTTTTGCAGAAAAGAAAAGGCATTGTTACTATGGGTCAGCTAAAAAAAAACCCGGATGTCGCACAGACATCATCCGTATTTTTTGCGGACCACACAGTACATACAGTCCTGTAAATGCACCCCAAGGGTCCGTCACACGGTCAGTTTTCTTCATGCAGTTTTGGAAGCCAAAACCAGAAGTGAATTCAGAAAAGAGAAGAAGTTGTATAAGTCCTTTAGGCCTCATTCATCTGATTGTGCTGCTGTTATGGCCGTATTGTGAATCGCAAACGGCAGGTCCACAAAAACACTGGCATCGGCCGTGTGCACTCCACGTTGGTGTGTCTTCAATGGGTCCACAATCCCCAAGATGCAGCAAAAAATAGAACATACTCTATCTTTTGCAGCGCAGAGGCATGGGCTTCCGAGTCTGTGTCTCCCCGCTATCTTTCACGTATCTTGCGGATCACAGTTTGCGGTCCACAACATAGGCATAGTGGCAACACAGTTGTGTGAATGCAGCCTTATACTTTCCATTTATGATCCACTCCTGATTTTGGCTTCCAAAACTGCATCAGGAAACCTGACCGTGTGGCCGTACCCTAAGGTTAGGTTCACATCTCTAAGCTATCACAGAGTAAAGGCTCATGTACTCGATCGTATTTTTCTACTGTTTTCGTTCCGTGTTTTTTTACAGGTCCGTATTTGGAACCATTCATTTCAATGAGGCTTGAAAAAAACGTAAATGACTCATGCATGTCCGTTCCGCCAAAAAATAGAACATGTCCTATTCTTGTCCATTTTGCGGGCAAAGACAGACATTGTTACAATGGATGCCACACAGGCGTCACATGGATGTTGTCTTTTCTTTTGTTTTTCGCGGATCCGTGTATTGCAGCCCGCAAAATATATACGGATGTGTGCACGAGCCCTAAAGATAAATGCAAGAGGGATATACTATAACTATCACTGTCTCTAAAAGACCCCTAAGGGTACATTTACACGATCGTATGTATGGGGTCTGCATCTGCTCCGCAATTTTGTGGAACGGGTGCAGACCCATTCATTTCAATGGGGCCACAAAAGATGGGCACAGCACACCGTTTCGCAGCCCTGCAAAAAATATAGAGCATGTCCTATTCTTGTCTGCAATTTCGGACAATAGGCATTTTCTATATAGCGCCAGCACAGGGCCAGTATCCGTGATTTGGGGACCGCAAAACACGGCACGGTCGTGTGAATGTAGCCTACAACGGAAATTTTATTTAGCTTATAAGATAAAATATAATAGAAAAACAAAGCAAATAGAAGAACAACCCCATATAAATGGTAAAACTGCACAAAGATAAATCAAACCCACACATAACTGTGGGACCGATGGGGTCAATCATACAAATAACCAGCGGCCATATCAATATATGACATCACAGTACATCGGATAGTAAGCGGCATTAGTCCAACTTGATGAAATGGTCAGTTTTACTCACGGTTCAGTTGTACCGAGTATAAAGAATAAGTGATGCCACCTTGAAGTCGTGATCAGGGCATAGATCTGACCCTGCGGCTACCCTGGCTAAAAGCGGAGCACTGGCCCCGAAAGGGGCGACCGCACTTCTCAGTAGCTAAACCCTTATGTCACCTGGAAGGCCCTGGAGTGGACTCTTTATAAGTCCCATTGCCATGGCTGCTGGTTATAGGTATGATTGACCCTATCGTTCCCACAGTTATGTGTGGGTTAAATTTATCTTTATACAGTTTTACCATTTTATATGGGGTTGTTTTTCTGTTTGCTTTGGTTATCTATTATATTTTATGTTATAAGCTAAAAAAAAAGTTACGTTTTCGAGGTCTTTTTGAGACGGTGATGGTTATGTTCACATCTCTGCTGAAGGTAATCCTCTGTGGGAATAGACGTAGGCTTCTTTCACACTTGTCCGGCAGGCTGTTCCAGCACACTGCGTTATTTGTCCGGCCGCGTCTCTGCATGTTTGTTGTGTTCCAGCCGCATCTCCCGTCCTCCCCCATTATAGTGAGTTGGGCCAGGCTCGACTTCTGGCAGCTCACATGTGTAAGCATTAGTACGGATCCGGCAGGCTGTTCCCCCCCCCCCCCCCTGCTGGAACAGCCTGCCGGACGATCCTAACGCCAGTGTGAAAGTAACCATAGCCATGTACCACCACATACTGCTGCATCCCCTTTGACTATTATAATGGGATCCAATGGCTTTCCGGCATAAATGCAGGCTTTTGGCTGTACAAATACCATTGCGTGCATATTTGTCGGTCGAAAAGCCATCATTTATACCAGAAAGCCACTGGATCCCATTATAGTCAATAGGGATGTGGCGGTATACGGCTATGCTGGATACAGTAACTCCGCGAGTCTGCTCCTCTGCTAGAACAGACTACTGGATTACCTTTGGTGCAACATAACCTAAGGTTTGGGCTACACGGCATTGTGTGTCACATGACAGCGAGTCTCAAAAGCCACCGCAGCTTTCTGCAGCTTGCTGTTGCTGTGAAAACACAGACAAATCCTATAAAAGTCAGTCACATGCAAAATTCAGCAGTATTGGTTGATTTGTGACGGTCATAGTTGCGGCGTTTCACATCTTGATCCTAGTGATGATCATTAGATGTGATGTTGTGGCGCAGTACAAGTTGGCGTGCGGCCCCTAAAATAGAAATCGCCTGACCAATACCTACCGTGTATGGCCACCTTCACTGGGCTAAGAGGATGGCTCTTGCTTGTGTAGTGATGATTTTGCATGTAATTGTGACTTTTTTTTTTTTTTTTTCAGCAGTTTAATATTTCTCGATCTGCTCTGTTCTCCTAGGTGTCTGTCCTGGAGTCCACGGCTGATCCTCCCAGAAAAATATGTGTGGCCAACACCCATCTTTACTTCCACCCAAAAGGTGACTGACTGAGCACTTCTCCACACAATGCTGTCCTTAAAGGGGTTGTCCGAGTTATGTTATTATGCTAATCTGCTGCAGGGCTGGTAAAATGGTTAAGTACCTTGTCACCAATCCAGCGCTGCTGCTCCGTCCTCGTCACCAGACATCCGCCAGTGACACATTGTTGTGGCTGCAGAGGAGACCTGTATACTGCTGCATCCAGTCAGTGGCTTCTGTGGCGTACAGCGCAAGGCTAAATGATATGTTGTCTATTGCTGCAAGGCACCTCTGGCACCGCCTATCTCCTAGGGAGGCTGAGGCATTATTGGACAGAATATGTAAAAGAAGCCCTAGGGCCCGTTCACGCGGCGGTTTTTACAGAGTGATTTTCTGCCTTGCATTCATGTCAATGAGAGGCAGCGCTGAGGATTGCGGAGCGGGGGTGGAGAACGAACATGTCCCTTCTAGGCGTGGTGCTGTAAGCCGCCGCTCCACAATCCTCGGTGCTGCCTCCCATTGAAATATATGAGAGGCAGAAAGGACGTGGCCGCGGTCAGTTTTAAATGGAATTTCTGCACCAAAATTCCGTGGTAAAATCCGCCATGTGAATGGGTCTTCAGTGAAAAATCCATCGGAGTGAATTTATTAAGAGGTGCACAGCTGTCAATAAATTTGATGTATATTTGGCCTGTGCATGTATAGCAAACTGAAATCCCGGGTTGTCCGGGCTACAGATAGGTTAGGATAGGTTATCAATATCCGATGAGTGGGGCTACAACCTCACGGATCCCTCGTCCATCAGGTGGTCTGGGCAGCCATGGCACTGCAGTCTGTACGTTCCGGCCCATGGCCACAGAGCAGTGGCATTCCAGCTCCATACACTAGTTCCTGGTGCCATGGCTGTCCGAAACAGCTGATCCATGGGGGTGTTGGGTCCCCACTGATCTGACATCTGAGAATATGTCATCGATAACTGCAGCCCAGGAAACCCTTTAAACCTTATCCACACATCTGTGACAAGATGGTCAGTAGGTCATCCGTGAAGGATCCGTGTTCGGTCTGTTTCTGTTTTGTCATCCGTATTCCATGGACACAGCTAGCCTGAAAATTAATTTCCAGAACATCTCCTACCAGTAGTAGAACATGGATGCCATCAGTGTTTTCAGTGGTTTTCAGGGACCCATAGATTTCAATGGGCATAGTTGGGCCGATTCATGGACCAAAATTGAGCACGTCTCCGTGGTTTTTCCTTTGACCCACGGTTAATTGAAAATCACAGATGTGTAAATAAACACATCCGTAAATCATTGAGAACTGAATAGGGCCTTAAAGGGGTATTTCCATCTTAAACATTGGGTGCATATCACTAGGATACTATACTTAGAACGCAGCCTACACTGTGCATGCGTGGCCACCCTCCATTCATTCCTATGGGAGTTCCGAAAATAGCCGAGCAGCGCACTCGGTTATTTTCGGAAGACCCATTGAAATGAATGGGGAGAGCACTGCGCAAGCATGGTCACCGCTCCATTCACCTCTATGGGGGTTTACGGAAATAGCCGAGCCGGCGCTTGACTATTTTTCGGCGTTCCCATAGGAATGAATGGAGGGTGGCCGCAGATGCGTGGTGTGCCCTGCAGTTGCCAGAGGTGGGACCCGTACCTATCAGACACTGTGATATGCCACCAATGTCTAAGATGGGAATAACCCTTTAAGCTGTGGATAAATATCTTGGAAGGACGATGTCTTCACTCTTTCACTAAGCCACACCCACTTTCTTTTTCTTTAAGTGCCATTAACTGTATAAAAGTGACATTTTTTTTTTTTGCACAACATAAGTTAGTGCCAAAATTTATGACCAGAAAACTGATGTACAGACCATGATAAATTTCCCTGAGGTCAGATATATATTTTTTTTATCTGAATGCCCCCATTTCTGTATTTCCAGGTGGCAACATCCGGTTACTTCAGATAGCTGTTGCCTTATCTCACATCCGACATGTGGCATACGAACTCTACCCTGGCATTCCTATCATATTCTGTGGAGATTTTAATAGCACCCCTTCCACTGGTATGTACAGTTTCGTAAGAGATGGGACCATCGCAGAGGACCACGAAGACTGGACATCCAACGGAGAGGAGGAACGCTGCAACATGTCCCTCAGCCACCCTCTGAAACTGAAGAGCGCCAGCGGGGAGCCCGCCTACACCAATTATGTGGGTGGCTTCCACGGCTGCTTAGATTATATATTCATTGACTCTGACAGTTTAGATGTGGAACAAGTGATTCCTATGCCAAGCCATGAAGAAGTCACCAGCCACCAGGCTCTGCCTAGCGTCTCACACCCCTCTGACCATATAGCTCTTATATGTGACCTAAGGTGGAAGTAAGCTCCATCCATGATTACATGTCATATTTTATGCTGCTGATACTAACGCTGTTCTCCATAAAATCTCTTCAGCATTGGTATGGGTCTTCTTTCTACAGCTAAGTGTCCTGAACGGATACCTATGAACCCAGTGGTGCAGACCTGTGCAATACTGGGGTAGGTCATAAATGAGCCGATGTGCTGGCTGCCTGCTTCCCATTTAAAGAGCAGGGCCGACGTGGCCAGCAAGCAGTTTGTGGAACCCCCAACCACCTCCATAAAAGACAACGTTATGTCCCTGACGTTCTGTTTCTCTCAAGTGATTTGTGGTCTCCTTGCTTGGTGGCACATTATGGACATCTCAGATGCTCCTCTTGGTTCTGCACATTACATTCGCTGGCCCACGTTTACTTATGTGCGCTCACCTAGATTTTGGCGTAACTTGGTGCATGTACGTTTAGAGCAGTGATCTGCTCCTGCCCCATGGGTGTGGAATAATATGCACCATTTTTGCACAGAATTTGTGCCACAAGTCTGTTATAAAATTCTGTCTCAAACAAAGCAACCAATAATTGGCATAAAGTTAGAGAAAAGTGTCTATTGATGCTCCTCAGTTATCATCCAGCCTGAGCTCCTGTGATAAATTTGGTGCATGTCTAGACCATTTGTGTAAGGCCACGTGCACAACTGAAAAAAAGTGGCCATTAACATAGACACACGGTGAGTTCTTCATGGCCATTTTCCATCAGCATGTGCATCCATTTTTAACGGCCATATTTCATTGGGTTTTTAGTAAAAAAATCCAACCCCTACAGCGCCCTCAGTAGATAAACATTATCAGTAGTCATTATTATGACCACCAGCTAATATCCAGAGCAACCACCATGTGCAGCATGGACAGTGTGACTCAGTTAGGTCCAGGTAGGTGGTCACAGGCATCCAGAGCCACGTTGACTGCAGTGCATCTCATAGTCGACAGAGGGTGTGTAGGGAAGGATCCACAGAGCGAATCCGATCATTGAGGTGGTCCCACAGATGTTCAAGTGGGAGGAATTAGGGGGTCAGGGTAGTACTTGAAAGTCTTGGTCTTGCTCTTCCAACCAATGTCAGACATTTCTAGCCGTGTTATATGTCTCATCGTCTTCTGCTGAAGATCACTTCCACCCCAGGGAAGACAATCAGCATGTATGGGTGTACGTGATCTGTAAGGCCTCATGCACACATCTGTGGACCACAGTACGTGAAAACCTGGCCTGTGGTCCTACTGAGTACACAAGCGCACGGCTTCATTGGTTGCTATGACGCCGTGCGTTTAGTGCCGCTGCACAGTAATACACTGGTATAGATCATACGAGTGTATTACTGCACAGTGGCGGCTGCACGAAGCGCATGGCGTCATAGCAACTAGTGACACCATGCGCTCTGCAGGACGGGTTTTCATGGACCGTGGTCCACGGATGTCTGCATGAGGCTAAGGATGGATTTTTACCCAAATCAGTCGAGCATGCCTTCCACATGGATGAGTGGGCCCAGAGAAAGCCACAAAAACGTTCCCCAGACCATAATGCTGCCACCACCAGCTTGTTCTTCCAGCGATGGTTGCAGGATATTTCTTCTCTGATGTTTCTTGCCAAAGTCCACCCGTTCGATGAAGCAGAAAATGACTCGTCAGAGAAAGCAACCCTTTTTCCAATCAGTGAAAGTCTGATTCCAATACTACAGTTAAAATTGAAGCCTTTTCTGCCGATGCAACTTTGTTAGTAGAGGTGCGGTGATCATCTGTCTGCTCCAGAGCCCCATATGCAGGAGGGTTTACTGAACGGAGCTCATTTCTGTGGTCAGCCTGGCTGTTTTGCCACTACTTGGCCTTGTTAATCAAAGAAGCCAGGGAGAGACTGGTGACAGAAAGGAGCGGTGCTTGGGTGTAGCAAGAGCAATGGAGAGGCCCTCATTGCACCAAAGGACTAATTTGAAGAAAAAGTATAACTCGGAAACGGAGCCTCAGATCAACAAAAGAAAAACTGTTTTAACCCCCCTAACTTTTTTGCCAGTCCAGCAGTGGGAAAATTAGCTAACTGGAGGGGGGAGGGCTGCTTTAGATGCTGTTACCTCCTGAATGGTAGCAGCTAGAAACATGCAACTGGTCTTTTTTGAAATAACAGTAATATGTTCAGTACAGAGAAAGATATCACTGATAGAAATGGTGATGCTGTTAATGCAGCTGAAAATGAAAGTAAAAACAGGTTTTACTTGCGATTATTCCCGACTTGATTTGTAACAGTGATTTCTTCTCTGTTGCTTGGACTTTAGCTGTCATTTTGGTCTTGTCTGAAAACCTGGACAGCTTTCAAACAAGACCAGTTACATGCTTCTAGCTGCTACCATTGAGGAGATATCACCATCTAAAGCAGCCCTCCACCTCCAGATAGCTACTTTTCTCACTGCCCGAGCTGGACTCAGGTAAAACAGTTAGGTGGTTAATCTGGTGAACGACAGGTATGTGTATATGCAACAGTTGGATAGGTACGTCGCTGGTGACAGATTCCCTTTAAAACTTCCTGTCTTCTGAGAGCAGGTACATGGGTCATAGACACAATGGACAGGAGCTGACTCCATTGACTTCCATGGGAGAGTTTTCTAGGCGTGACCTGTGCAAAGGTCAGGAGGGAGCTGATAAGCGGTGATATCACCTATTGTGAATGGTGGATCCTGTGTTATCTTTACAGAGGTGTTACTTGTCATTGTAATTCCCTTTGTGGTGCTAATTATAATGGCTGCTGAAAAGTCACCTGTATAGAACAGGATATCTTGACTTTTATCATTAGACCCAGTGGGGAAATTGTAGGATCATATACATTTTTATTAACTGTGACATAGAACAATTAAAGAATACTCCCCTACGTGATTTAACTGCATTTGATAATGCTATAGATGGACATTGCACTGTACTATTATAGCGAAATGTAACATAAAACACAAAAAAGTAACATAAAAGTGCTTTAAACAGCTAGTAATTTTCTGAAGTCCATTTTCTCCTTATTACAATGGGAAATCGTAAACTGCATGAACCTAAAATTACACATACGCTCATTTCCATGTGTATTTTTTCACCATGTCTGAACTCATCCTCAGATGTATGAAAATTGATTTCTCAGTCAAGGAATTTCCCACTAGGTCTATGCAAAGTAAACATCTCAGAACACATATGCTGTGAACAGGGAAGATCAGCAATTTTCCTGTAGTGACATTTGTACCTGTACAGTCTATGTAGGGTTGCCACCTTTCCCACCAAAAAATACCGGCCAAGTTAAGCCACACCTCAAAGGGGATGTGGTTGTGGGTGCGTGGCTTGGCACGGGGTTTTAAGTCGCTGTCATATTTTGGCTCGCTATAATATTAATGCCCCCATTAGCACCCCCCAGGATTAATACTGCCCCCATTAGTTCACCTTGGAATCAATGCCCCCAGTTAGAATAATGCCCCCTATGAGTGCCCCCAGTAAGAATAATGCCCCCATTAGTGCCCCCCAGTTACATTAATGCCCCCTCATCGTATTTGACTGGGAAGGGTTGTTAGAGAAGCCATGCAATGTCACGTAACCCACTTTATGCCATGGCTACGCAGATGCTTTACAGCAGGGATGCCCAGCCCTCCAGCTGTTGCAAAACTACAATTCCCAACATACCTGGACAGCCTACAGCAAGGCATGGTGGGAATCGTAGTTTTACAACAGCTGGAGGGCCACAGGTTGAGCTTCAATCACGGACTAACAGCGCAGATAAGGGGTAGGCAACCTCCATCACTCCATCTGTTGTGAAACTACAAATCCCAATATGCATACTTCCTCTACTCTTCTCATAACTGAATGGCACATGCTGGGAATTCTAGTTTCACAACAGCTGGAGTGACGAAGTTTGCCCACCCCTGACGTAGATAATCACGTCCATGCAGCTTTTCTAGGAATTTTACTGCAAATGTCTGTCACCAATTTGTAAACATGTGACTCTTAGGGCTCATGCACACTAACGTGTTTTCTTTCCGCGTCTGTTGCTTTTTTTGGTGGACCATATGTTGAACCATTCATTTTAATGGGTCCACAAAAAAAAACAAAAAACAGTTACTCCATGTGCATTCTGTTTCCGTATTTCCGTTCTGCAAAAAAATAGAACACGTCCTATTATTGTCCGCATTACTGAATACGGACGTGATCTGTATTTTTTGCGAAAGTACATACGGTCGTGTGCATAAGCTTTTACATTGTACAATATTCACTACCATTGAAGAATGCTTTATAGCAGAGTTTATGAATACTGGTGTTTCGTACACCAGGAAACCCTGCAAGCATTCGGTACTAGGGAGCTGGCGTAGATTTCTGGTCTAATGTGCGCCAGTTTTGCAGCATGTTAAATAGGTCTGTCCTCAGGGTGCCAACGGATCCGTGGGACGCCGGCAGAACGTCTTCACGCGCCTCCTGCGCGCAGTGGTGACGATTCCCCACAGCGCCCTCTGCTGGGCGCAGTGGGGAAACGTCATAGCTGCGCGCAGGAGGTGCGTGAAGACATGCTGCCGGCGTCCCTGGAGTGAGTATGTATGTCTGTATGTATGTATTTATGTATGTGTCTTGCTCTGTAGCCGGATCCGGAATGATCCTCCATTGCAAATCAATGGAGGACAGATCCGGATTACTGGTGTGTCCACACCAAACGGATCCGTCCCCATTGACTTGCATTGGGGGTCATTCCGAATCCGTCTTGGTGCGGATCCCTGGACCGGAGAGCAAACCGCAACATGCTGCGGTTTGTTCTCCGGTCTGAAGACGGAACGGAATGCTTTCAGGAGCACTCTGTTGTCTTCAGTTCAGTTTTGTCCCCATTGACAATGAATGGGGACAAAACTGAAGCGTTTTATTCCGGTATTGAGCCCCTATGACGGAACTCAATACCGGAATTTTAAACCGCTAGTGTGAAAGTAGCCTAAGGTAATACCACATGCTATAGATGAACTAATTAAGATCCTGTATGTGAATCTTTATTATGGTGCCCATACGGTTCCTCTCATTTAGCATTTTTTATTCTCACAGATTCAATGAGGGGGAAAAAATATTGGATTACACTTACCGGTAATCAGTTTTCAATGTGAGCCCTATGACAACACCTTGTGAGACCCCTCCCATCCAGGACCTTCTATTGAGAGTCTAAAAACAGAGGAGCTCCCCCATATACTCCTTATATACATTATAAAATGTAATTTTTAAGAAGCAAAGGCTGGACTCATGGAAAACAGATTACCGGTAAGTGTAATCCAATATTTCCTTTATGCCCAAAGAATAGAAAACACTAGGGGAGCTCTACAAATCTGTTCCATCAAAAGCATTGGCCATTTCTGCCCATGAAGTAGAGACTAATCTGGTAGAAAGGGCACCAAATCCTGAAGGAAGAAGGATCTGATATAGGACCATGTTCTTGCTATTAACTGATGTGATGTGGGGGAACTACTCCTTTTAAACTCTCCAGTTTCCTGTCCTGGATTGGAGGTGGTCTCTAAGGGTGCCAAAATCCAGGATCGGTATTACAGATTCATGCCCACAGTTGCTGCTCTATGCAGGAGACCTTCAGCCCTGAAATGTCATTTTTTCCCCTTCACTTTCAATACTAAGGACCTGGAGCGCCAGATCTGTTGGAGGCGGGCCATGTGCAAGCACTGCAGCCTCTTCAAACAGCTGATAGGCAGGGGTGACAATCACAGCCACTATAGAATGTAAGTCAGTCCTTGGTATATACTATGAAGAGGCCACAGCATTTGCCATGGCAAATATGGCCCCTTCAAACAGCTGATAGCAGGTTGCTGGGAGTCTGACACATACCACTGAGATATTGATCACCCATCTTGAGGATAGGTCATTGTGTTGAGCGAGCATGCTTGGGTCCGCTCAATGTTTGGCCGAACACAGAGTACTCAAGCGCAATGCTCGAGTCTCTTCCCCACACGTTTGTTCGCTGCTACGCAGCGAATAAATGTGCGGGAGAGTACTGGCATTCACTGTAATGTTGATTTGTACGCTAATGCTACACATTGTATGCTAATGCTACGCATTGAGCGCTAATGCGTACAAATTCAGTTAATTAGCATACTTTTACGAGTGAAAGGAGTAAAAGAGGAGAAGTCGCGATTCTGACCTTTTTCTATTAACCAGACATCCTCCCCTCTTCCGAGCAGGGGGTGCCTGGTTTAGTCCCATTGACTAACATTATGCTCGGTGCTCGGCCGAGCACTCGAGCACCCCCTAGTGCTCAGCCAGAGCACCCAAGCACAGAGGTGCTCGCTCGACACTAGTGATTAACATTTAATTCCCAGAAAAACCCAGTGTAGTTTATGCGGATTTTCAGTGTTTACTGTATTTCTGCACCAAAATCTGCATGTGTTACTTACAGATTTGTTCCAGATCTCACCCTTTGCAATGAAATTTGCACTAAAGATCTATACATACAATTGATTTAATTTCCACCACCATGCACATATTTTGAAAATTCTCATCCTTTTAGCTTGCGTATTGTGGATTTTCCACACGAACATCTGTGCATATACCTTAAGATCATTAGTACATTGATCCTGGCTTCATTATAAAGGCACTGCAGATCCTCCCTTTCATTTTCAGCTTTAGTACCCTTTTCATGAGGCTATATCGCTCCCCCAGTCTGACAACTAAACCAGATTCTTCCAAACAACTAACATGGCCAATTGCACCATTAACCAGTATATAAAGGTGGGGCGGAGAAACTGCCTGTGTGCTGCATCTGATGACGACGTTCACCTTCAGCAACATAAGAGAATCAACCAGCTCTAGGAGTTACAAAAATAGCCAAGTAAATGCACTCAACTATTTTATGAAATCCCATAGAAGTGAATGGAGAGTTCAGCACCATCCGTGCCAGGCATGAGATGGTGCCCAGCTATTATAGGGCATATCTTGTGAATATGCAAATAAATGTCTAGATGGGATTAACCCTTCTAACGGATGTTTCTGATATCCTCAGGATAAAAATAAGTCACAGAACAAAAAATGTCTAATGCATGAAATAGATGCAAATATATACACACGTATATACACACACTAAGCCTCATTCTGATATGATAAAATCTGAGACTATTAACCAATATGTTTTGATCAAAACACATCTGTGACCGCCTACCCAGCGCCAAGTTGATCTCAGGTCAGGTAGGTCCTAGAATGAGGTGGGGGGGGGGGGGTGTGCGTGTGTGTGTATATAGCATCTATTTCGTTAGACATCTTTTTCTGTGATTTTTATATATGTAGCCACTGACATCCACAATTATTTATTACATTGTGCAGAATGTTTATCTTTTTTCTGTGATTTTTGATCCATAGGATAAGCCAAAAATCTGACTAAGCTTACATCTATCGCTAGAATGGTAGTCTCCTGAGCCTGTCCAGCTGGCTGCCACATCCTGTAGCCAAGCTCACTGTGCTGTGTTTTGTGGTAACGGATTACAGATTAATGGGGCTGAGCTGCACTAGGCCATGTGACTCTTGGTTGTGACATCATTAGCCTAAGTTAAAGGGTTCTCCGGAATTAGAAATGAAAATACGTAAATATTACTTTAATATAAATATATTCCCAAATACCTTTTAGTTATAATGGCTATTTTTGTCTAGGGAGCAAATAAGGAGAAACAAAATGGCGTTGTCCTGTTAGTACACACAAAACCTGTCCTAATCACACAGGAGGGACAAGTTACTTCACATCCACTGAGGTAAAGAACTGCCTTGTCCTTCATCCATGTCAGGGTTTTATGATCCTGAATACAGTTTATTATGATATTCGGCTGAATCTTTGTGGCAATGGAGTTCATGAGGAGGCATGAAGTACAGAGGAACGGATAGGACCGACTGTGGTAATGTGGGGTGTGGTAATGGAGACTGCATACGAGTGCTGCTCATTAGCCACATCTGCTTATGAACTCCATTCCATATAAAGATTCAGCTGAACTCATCTGTATTCAGGATCATAATCCATGACAAGCAGAGCAGAGAGGAGGTTGAGGCAGCTCTTTACCTCAGTGTTGTGAAGTAATTTGTCCTGCTGTGTGATTAGGACAGGTTCTCTGTGTATTAAAAGGACAGCGGCCATTTTGTTTCCCCTAATGATAGCTACCAAGCCAAAACGAGCCATTATAACTAATGAAAGGTATTTGGGAATATATTTATAATAAAGTAATATTTAAGTATTTTCATTTCTTAATTCCCGGAGAACCCCTTTAAGCAGCAAGAAGGCCCTGGCGCTCACAGAAGCACTGGGCCTTTCTAAGACAGATGATCGGCAGGGGACCAAGATAGGCCATCAGTCTGATAACCCATTACAGGGGTTTTGCCATCACATACAATGGGGGCATATCACTAGGATATGCCCCCATTGTCTGATACCCGCACCTACAATGAGAGCGGAGCAGGGAAACTAATGGAGGGTGCATGCGCAGCCGCCCTCCATTCATTTCAATGGGGCCACCGAAAATATCCGAGCGCTAGCACAGCTATTTCTGTCTGCCCCATAGAAATAAATGGGAACAGGGGCCATGCGTGCACAGTGCGCTCCCATTCACTTGTATAGGAGCAGCACTCGGTGGTGGACAGACCCCAGGAAATCTGGGGTCCTCCAGCCACACTGCTCCCCGCTCTGATCTCATTGTAGGTGTGGGATCTGCACCTATCAAACAATGGGGGAATATCCTAGAGTTATATATGCCCCCATTGTATGTGATGGGAATACCCCCTTTTAAGCACCTAATGATGTACTAGGGAGTAAGTTTTTTGAGTAGCATCTCATCCAGAATTAAATCATTCTTAACAGAAACAATACAAAAGGAAACTTTTTTTGTTATTTTATTAGGAATAATTCTTAGTGGGGTATGAAGAAAACGTCAATTGTTCAGATTGAGGAATTTCCAAAACAAAAAAAATCTTGCATCATGAAGATATGTTCACCAATAAACAATAAAACAAATCAGCAGAACTATGATACAATGGGCAAAAACAGTCAAGCTGAAAGCAACATTTTAAAAAAAATACCCTAAATTGAAGACAATCTGTTGAAATAAAACAAGCCGGGGCTCCTCCGCTGTAAGCTCTGAGCAAAAGGCGTTATTGCAAACTCGCTCTCCAGCAAAGGCCTTTCCCACCAACCCTCATTGCAAAGGCAAATTTAGTCTTGGCCAACACGTGGTTAAAAGAAATGAGAATTGGCGTCGTTTTCGAATAGTGTTTCGTGTTCTCCGCTGATAACGGGGCAAGTACTTAAAAAAAAAAAAAAATGAACCCCAAAAACGAAATCTTTTGGCATGGATGAACAATAAATAGACATGGAATGCTAC
Organism: Rhinella marina; assembly: GCA_900303285.1. Taxonomy (NCBI): domain Eukaryota; kingdom Metazoa; phylum Chordata; class Amphibia; order Anura; family Bufonidae; genus Rhinella; species Rhinella marina. The sequence continues at coordinate 66,936 of ONZH01013869.1, forward strand.
GTTTTAATTCAGCAGAAAGTCTAAGGAATGACACGTGGGGGCGGAAGATTGGGGGGGGGGGGACACTTCTTCAAAAAACATCAGTAAAGCAAGAATTCTGCCAAGTGTGCAATAATTAAAACAGCCCCGACTTTACAAAGGAGAGCTGCGACCGACTTGGAAATGACATTGTATTTGCATTGGGGGGGAGAGGAGGGAGGCAGGGGGGCATTACAAATGGAGGTGGGGGAGGGGAAGCAGTCAAATCTATAGCATCACAATAATTTCCAGGCATGGCAAGGAGAAGTAAAATCAGAAAACACTTTCACATAAGGGAGAATTTATTATTTTCTGCTTTATGTCTAACCACATTGCTCTGAAAGCAACGTGAGAACTCGGTAAAGTAACCGGCAACAAAAGAATCTGGAAACTTTAGAGTGTTTGCTGCCCCCATTCCATTTCTTTATACCATTTTTAGAACTAGTTTGGATGTTACGAGCCTAGACCACTTCTATTCATTGTGTCCTCTGCTGAACGCCGCTCCACCTTTAACGCTTGGAGAGCTCGTTTGATAGCCAGTCCAGTCCTTCGTACAGACCGGTCCCCTGAGTTGCGCATGTTGCTTGCACGTACCACTAGAAGACAAAGAAGGGGAATCAGCTACCAAGTTATCAAAAACTTACTAGAAGAGTTATCACAATACCAGAATTTTGATTTCAATAACAAGTATTACGATACTTGATTAAAAGAAAAAAAAAAAAAATGCAACGTAATGTGAATTCAAGAGATTTGAGAATGAATAAGCTTACGCAGGCTAAGTGAATAAATATATTTACTAAGTGA
>ONZH01013870.1:0-32500 GCA_900303285.1 Rhinella marina
GGAAATAAGTTTAGCTACCTATGCAGTCATCAAGGTGACAAAGCGTAAAGCATGATTAGGCCTTGGTGCTTGGAAGGGATTACAGAATGAAGCCACCCTTCTGTTTGCAGGCTTTCATTGCATAGTGGTGGGACTACAGAGTAAAGACACCCCCACGCTTTCTTTGGTACTAGGATCCGGTATACTAAAAAGGAAGCCAGAAATGATCGCTTGGTGCAGACTTTTTGTTTCACTGGTTATACCGAGAGGGAAACTGTGATTAAACACCCTACCCACAAGGGCAGGAACCTATTGGTAGCTTTATGTCAGTCTTTACATGTAATAACTGTAAGATAGATAATGCAGCACTTAAATTTTTCCCTTGGGTACCCTACAAGCACCTCCTAAGCACAAGCCAAGGACGGCTTGCCTTTAAGTAAGGGGGAATGTAACATCCCAGAGTGGTGTTACCACTCTTTCTGCCCTGCTTCTATCTCTGTCTGCTAAACCAAATGTCACTCATTTTATTCTATGCATTTATGTGTGTAACCAAATAATGTTATGCAACTGTTTTAATATGTAATGTGCCTGGTGTCCCAGCAGGTGGCAGCAAAACAATGGCACTTTATAGTTTACCCAGAATGGACCTTTCCTCTTCCATTCTGAACTCCCCCCCCCCCCTTTGGAGAGGAGTGGACTGTTCCCACTTCCTGCAGTAAGGGTGTAGAACCTGTTAGATCCAGTTAGTTCTAGTTACCCCATGCTAAGGGAAGGATGTGCCCCTGCCAGCCAGAGCACCTTCAGCTCTGGTGGCCCTGAAAGACAGAGATTACAACCTCAGCAGCCAGGAGGTGTTTCCCTGGCACAAGTGAAGTCAGACCAAGCAGAAAACTGCAGTATTGGAAGAAATCCAAGTTAAAGAAAGTTAGTACAGCAGTGAGCTACAGAGATATAGCAGAAGATTTTTGCCTGCCAAGTTCACATGCCTAAGCCTGCTGGAAACCAAGATAAAGCCAGAAGTTTGTTACCTGGATGCAAGTTTGCCTAAGTAAAGCTGTGTTGGATTTCACCAAAAGGTCTGGACTCATTTATTACTACGACCCTCTATTATTCCCCCTATTATTGCAACCGGAGCCAAAGACTGGGGTCCAGCCGTCTTCCAGGTAGGAGCACCATGACACACCAGAGACATTTTAGGCCATACAATATACCACTCGGCATTCCCGCACCTGGGATGAGCATTTTACCATCTTAATTGGGCCCTGGAGGGAGGGTCGCCGGTAGCAAACTGGCGTCTGTACGTTGCACATGCATACAAAATTTTAAATATATATGTGTTAAAAAACTTGTATGTTGTATGACTTTCTATTCCTTCCTAAATAAACAAATACAAAAAATAAAATAAGAATTGGAATACCCCTTTAAATTGTTGAGCAAATAACATGTCAGACCAGTTAGCAGCCAGAAGGTATCGGAATATACTACATTGTTCATTCTAAGGGGGGTATTAAAATTTATAAGAAATAATTTTAATTAAGACACACTGGTGAAATTCAGGGCACTTCTGTTCACATAGCACAATGTATAATTATCACGATTGGTAACAAATACATCCAAAAACAGCATTTCTACATTTGTAGGTGTTCTATCAATAACAGGAGAACACACCCCGCAGCAAGTACAGTGGTTCAGTCCAGTGTGCGATGACATCACAAACTGTCTCTATGATGTAACATTCCAAACGTTCTATCGCTAAGGGAACGGAACCTTCTACCAGTAACCAGCGGACGTAGTGACAACCCACTACCACATCGCTTCATCTTCACACCACAACACTGGGGGTAAGTTCATTGCTAGGGTACTAAAACAAGGACCTATTCCTGGTCACTTATGGGGGCATGGGGTGACTGTACCATAGGAAGAGTTGTGCCAGCTGTCAGACAGCGCTTAAACATCTCAGGTGCTGATGTTTCGGAGAGAGGCACCCTACAAATCAAAGTTATTCCGAAAGACAGATAAAGCCTGGATGGGGTCCCTCTCCTGGACAGGTTGGGGAACTGCAGTAACAAATAGGTGTCACATGCCAGTCTTAGTAAAAAGCCGCTGGTGAAAGAAGCAACCAATTTATTAAGAGGGGAAGGGCTGATAATACATTTCTCCCATCTGTGAGGCCTGTGCACCAGAACCTGAATCTTAATCTACCTACTAGCTGGCGGAGGTTTCATCTGTCATTTATGTCACTTTTCTGACATCAATTCCATTAAATGTGCCAGTAGTTGTGGCCCCACCCCCTTCCTCTAAGTTTCGCCCACTTTTTTTTTCATTGGCAAGAGCGGTGTAAAACATAAAAAATTCAAAATACCTTTAGAGCAAATTTTGTGACTTTTTACACCAAAATAAGTTTGTTAAGCCTTTGTAACTGACGTTTGGTTATTTGCTAGCCATAGACGGTGAAGCTTGTGCTGTTATTGAGGAGGAATTTTGCACCGAGATTGAAGATTCTTGTTGAATCCCTTTTCCTGGATGGGGTTTATTGGTCTTTGGTTTAACAATATGATTTCCAGCTTCCTAAAACCTAGTGGTTGTGATAGGACGGACTTTTCTGCTCTTATTTACTTGTAAATTATTAATATGTTCTATTTCTCATTGCAGTGACGCCGAGGATAGGTGGTAGGAAGGATGACACCACAGCTAGAGAGATCGACCGTCTGATAGCCCAGCTCGACTGCCCGCCTCTCCTGATGACCCCGCAGCTTTTTGAGAGCCGGGTGGAGGACATCGTCTCTGAAAGGGGGTCCCAGAGATGCTCCCAGCTGTTTGAGCGTCACTCCTATAACAACATCCAATGCCCTAAGCATTGGGATGAGCTGGGATGCACCTCTGGACGGCTGTGATCATCCTATTAGTTAGAGAGTGTTTGTGTTTGTGTATGTATGTGCTTCAGTCTGTTTTGTGTGCGCATGTGAGTGTGTGCTTGTTTTGTATGTGTTTGTGTGTGTATGTGTTTGTGTGTGTATGTGTGTGCTTGTTTGGTATGTGTTTCTGTGTGTGTGTGCGTGTATATGTGTGCTTGTTTTGTATGTGTTTCTGCGTGTATGTGTGTGCTTGTTTGGTATGTGTTTGGGCGTGTATGTGTGTGCATGTGTATGTTTCTGCGTGTATGTGTGTGTGCGTGTATGTGTGTGAATGCATACATAATGCGTGAATGTTTAGATGAAATGGCTACTAGGAGGCAGCCAGGAACGGATATCTAAGATCCCATGATCTCTGCGGCTTCTCTGTAGACTTTGTGAAGTAGGGGCTGTCTTAGGGGCCATTTCTGGGCAGGTAGGTCAGATCAGGTTAGTTAGCAAATAGATGGGAAATACACATATGTATGAGAAAAAAAGAAAAATAAAATCAATTCATTCCACCACCTTGTCTATCCTTAATATCCTTTTGATTCATTCTTACACATATGTTATAAAATAGATTCAACTGTACTTAAAGGGGTTGTGTCATCTCATACATTGGGGGCATAACGCTGGCACTGGGCTATTTTAGTCAGCTCCATAGAAATGAATGGATGGTGGCCACACATCCTTGGTGCTGCCGCCTTCACTTTGCAGGCTCAGTTCTAAAGATAGGTGCAGGTCCCAGAGGTGAGATCCGCACCTATTAGACAATTGGGGCATGTCTTAGTCATATGCCGCCAATATATGCAATGATACAACCCCAAAACATTGTGCACATAATGTGTTCTGCAACAAGAAAGAACTGGGATCCAGCCAACCATCAATGTCAGGACAAGAAGGCAGAAGATAAGGAAGCACATCTGATCTCCACAGGCTCATCTCCAGTATTGACTGTTCGCATGGTGATTGGGTCTTTTACAATGTTTAATACTATAAGAGCCCTTTTCAATGGACCAATGCCCAGGCAATTATCAGGAATGAACCAAATAATTCTGATAATTGTCTGATCATGAGGGGAGGTGATAGCTGCATTTACACGTGCCAGTCATTCCCATACAGATTCCCTAGTTGCTCGCAGCACAGAGTGACATGCTGCCCGCCTACAATGATTTTATATACTGCATAAAAGATGTGATCGCCTATTACAGTAGCATTTGCTCAGCAGGCAGTTGTGCCCATGCCATTAGCTTTAATATAGAGCTAGCATCCCCCTGCAATGGCCAAGACCTGGGTGTGCCAGGTACGAAAGTCTATCTATAGATCCCACCTCTGGGACCCAGTCCAATCTGAAAAAAAAAAACCCTTTAACTTTTTTAAATTTTGTTATGTTGTGGCCTTGTGTTAAAATAAGAATAAAAAAAGTAAAGTTTTTCCCCATCGTTCTGCACTCCCAAAATGAGAATGGGAATGTTACAAATCTTCATTAGTTTATTGAAAAGGAAAATCTAAAATCTTTCATTGACATAAGTATTCAGAGCAGGGGCGGATTGGCCATAGACTTTACAGGGAAATTTCCCGATGTGACGATGTCCATGAGGCCACTCAAGCCCTCCTCTCTGCCGCTGTCCAGTTACATAATGAGCTCTATGGTAATTAACCCTGTGAGAATCAGAAACTCATGTACCCCACCAGCGAACACACATGCACTATGAACTCAACTGCTGTGGCCCACATCTCACTTCCTAAGCCCCCTGCTCCATATCTTAATCAGAGACAACTGGAAGAGGACAGAAAATGGCATCTAATGATGGCCACAACAGAAGGACAGCTTTTAGGGTAATATATCGTGCTGCTCTGTGGTATATGTTTCTGCTGGGACAGTATTTTCGCTATGATATTGCTGGCCATGCCTATTTGTGTTGCCCTGCTTTCTGTCAATTTGGACACCCCTACAACATGGGGCCACTTTTATTTTATTTTTTTCCTTGGCCACTTTAAAGGGGTATTCCCATCTCACAAATGTAGTTTGTATAGTTAGATATAGCCATACCAATATTACTACTAATAGAATGTATTTATATAAAATGTATACTTTAGAAGATTTCCCTATTTGTATAGGAATTGTCCCACATACATCAGTCAGGCCGTTGCCCCTAGTTACGGCCACCTCAACCTTCTAGTAGTGGTGGCCGGCTTGCTCCTGTTCAAACCCGCTCTGAGGTAACTGTTGTATTGTGAACACACATTGCATAAGCATGTGGAGACACATCTTAGGGTACTTTTCACATCTGTGTTTTGGATGCTAACTGTCTAACTAACGCAACGGTCAGGATCCGTCCAAAATGCAGACTTTATAAACGGATCCTGCTCCATAGAGATGAATTGATCTCGGAACATGATCCGTTTCTCTGCGTTTTGGAAGCACAGACAAAAATGCTACAACCCTAAGATGTGTCTCCGCATGTTCATGTAATGTGCGTTCACAATACAGCAGTTACCTCAGAGCGGGTTGGAACAAGAATGCAAGCCGGCCACCACTACTACATGGCCACGGTGTCCGTAACTAGGGGCAACGTCCTGACTGATGTGTGTGGGACAATGGAAATACAAATAGGAAAATCTTCTAAACGGTACATTTTATATAAATACATTCCATTAGTAATAATACTGGTATGGCTATATCTAACTATACAAACTACATTTGTGAGATGGGAATACCCCTTTAAGTTCCCAGTCCATCCCCACAGGTAAGTATGTTTTCTTTTTCAACATGAAAAAAATCACCTAGAGACGGGTGGCCATTTTATAACATAATGTACAGACAGGCAGCCATACAAATCCCCATATTAATGTAGTTACTGTAATAACCATAATAAAAATCATGATTCCACCATTAGTTCTATTTTCTTATCACATGAATGTGTGCTATGACCTGACCCAGAACATGCATGTCATGAAACACTGCTGCTTACTGAATGTCAGGGATTAAATAATGTGAAGAATGCCACATGACTGACGACATGTTTTAGTTAGGCCATCAATACATTACGTAGGACTGATGCATGGGGTATACCATTCTACTGCATTTAAAGGGTTTGTCTCACTTCAACAAGTGGCATTTATTATGCAGAAAAAGTTACTATAAGCCACTTAGTAATGTATTGTTGTTATCCATATTGCCTCCTTTGCTGGCTGGATTCATTTTTCCATCACATTATACACTGCTCGTTTCCATGGTTCCGACCACCCTGCCAGCCATCAATGGTGGTTGTGCATGCACACTATAGGAAAAAGCATCAGCCTCTCTACTGGCCAGGACCATGGGAGCACACATAGGCCAGTGCTTTTTTCTATAATGTGCAAGCACGACCACCGCTGATGGATTGCAGGGTGGGCGTAACCATGGAAACGAGCAGTGTATCAATGCGATGTAAAAATTAATCCAGCCAGCAAAGGATGCAATATGGATAATCACAATACATTAGTAAGTGCCTTGTATTACAACCCCTTTAAGGGTCAACCGCCTGATATAAGGAAGGCATGCATACAAAATTTTAAATATATATGTATTAAAAAACTTGTATGTTGTATGACTTCCTATTCCTTCCTAGATAAACAAATTAAAAAAAAAAAATAAGAACTGGAATACCCCTTTAAAGGGTTATTCTCATCTTGGACAATGGGGGCATATCGCTAGGATATGCCCCCATTGTCTTATAGGTGCGGGTCCCACCGCTGGAGAACGGGGCCCCCAAAGTGAAGGAGGGAGCACTGCGCATGCGCAGCCGCCCTCCATTCATTTCAATGGGGCCGGCGAAAATAGCCGAGCACTGGCTTGGCTATTTCCGTCGGCTCCATAGAAATGAATGGGAGCGCACCGCGCAAGCGTGGCCCGGCTCCCATTCATTTCTATGAGCGCAGCGGGGAGCTGTGCCTGGTGGTGGCCGGACCCCGGGAAACCCGGGGTCCTCCAGGCGCAGCGATCCCTGCTCCGCTCTCGATATAGGTGCGGGTCCCAGCAGTGGGACCCGCACCTATAAGACAATGGGGGCATATCCTAGCGATATGCCCCCATTGTCCAAGATGAGAATACCCCTTTAAGTTGTTGAGCAAAGAACATGTCAGACCAGTTAGCAGCCAGAAGGTAGCAGAATATACTACATTGTGGAGGGGTATTAATATTTATTTATGAGATATAATTTTAATTAAGACACAATGGTGAAATTTGGGGCACTTCTGTTCACATAGCACAATGTATAATTATCACGATTGGTAGCAAATACATCCAAAAACAGCATTTCTACATTTGTAGGTGTTCTATTCATAACAGGAGAACACACCCCACAGCAAGTACAGTGGTTCGGTCCAGTGAGCGATGACATCACAAACTGTCTCTATGATGTAACTAGAGATGAGTGAATCGAATCGGACAAAGTGGAATTCGATCCAAATTTCAGGAATTATTCGATTTGCACCGATTTAGAATTTCCTGACAATTTGTGGTGACAAATCTTTTTTTTTTTTTTTTTCCACTAAAATGGCTGCTGCACGTGTTTGGACATGGAGAAAGGAACATGAGGGAGGGAGGGATCACCCACAATGCCATGCATGCAGCCAATCAGCAGCCAGTCAGCCCCTGTGATGTCATTCTAAATAGCATACTACAGCTGCTCATGTCACGTTTGCCTCTGTAATTCTGGTTATTGGGGTTTTGTTAACCCTTGTGCGCTGTAGTTACATTTAGTACAGCACTTTTTTGTGGTTATAGTGTTGGGGCTTATTAGCTGCGTTGCAGTGGGACAATGGCAGCCTGTAGCGTGTATTATTCTCAAGAAAAAGAGTTTTAGTAGGCGTACAGCGCCAAAGTTCTGTATTTTAAAAGCTACTGGCATTTATTGCTGTTGACAAAAAAATGTATTAAATGTATTATTCGTTCGGTGTTGAACTGAGACAATTACAGCCTGTTGTAGCGTGTATTATTCTCAAGAAAAAGATTATTACTAGGCGTACAGCGCCAAAGTTCTATCTAGTAAAGTGTTCTACGAGCTATCAGTGTTTTAAAAAAACTTATTATTCGCTCGGTGTTGAACTGGGACAATTACAGCCCGTTGTAGCGTGTATTATTCTCAAGAAAAAGATTATTACTAGATGTACAGCGACAAAGTTCTATCTAGTAAAGTGTTCTACCAGCTATTAGTGTTTTAAAAAAAAACGTATTATTCGCTCGGTGTTGAACTGGGACAATTACAGCCCGTTGTAGCATGTATTATTCTCTAGAAAAAGATTATTACTAGGTGTACAGCGCCAAAGTTCTATCTAGTAAAGTGTTCTACCAGCTATTAGTGTTTTTAAAAAATGTATTATTCGCTCGGTGTTGAACTGGGACAATTACAGTCTGTTGTAGCGTGTATTATTCTCTAGAAAAAGATTATTACTAGGTGTACAGCGACAAAGTTCTATCTAGTAAAGTGTTCTACCAGCTATTAGTGTTTTTAAAAAACGTATTATTCGCTCGGTGTTGAACTGAGACAATTACAGCCCGTTGTAGAGTGTATTATTCTCTAGAAAAAGATTATTACTAGACGAACAGCGCCAAAGTTCTATCTAGTAAAGTGTTCTACCATCTATTATTGTTTTAAAAAAACGTATTATTCGCTCGGTGTTGAACTGAGACAATTACAGCCCGTTGTAGCGTGTATTATTCTCTAGAAAAAGATTATTACTAGACGAACAGCGCCAAAGTTCTATCTAGTAAAGTGTTCTACCATCTATTATTGTTTTAAAAAAACGTATTATTCGCTCGGTGTTGAACTGAGACAATTACAGTCCGTTGTAGCGTGTATTATTCTCTAGAAAAAGATTATTACTAGGTGTACAGCGACAAAGTTCTATCTAGTAAAGTGTTCTACCATCTATTATTGTTTTAAAAAAACGTATTATTCGCTCGGTGTTGAACTGGGACAATTACAGTCCGTTGTAGCGTGTATTATTCTCTAGAAAAAGATTATTACTAGGTGTACAGCGCCAAAGTTCTATCTAGTAAAGTGTTCTACCAGCTATTAGTGTTTTTAAAAAACGTATTATTCGCTCGGTGTTGAACTGAGACAATTACAGCCCGTTGTAATTTCCTTTTTATTTATTTATTTGATCAAACAGCATGTCAGGCAGAGAAGTTACAGGCCCTGCACAGGGGAGAAGCAGAGGCCTAAATTGTTCTGGTTCAGGCACAGGTCGCAGCAGAGTAAGGGGGCGTGGCAGCAGGGGTAACATTGAGAGGCCAGAGCTCCCGGTGTTATCTAGTGGTCGGGTCTTGACCAGCAACCTAGCGGTTCTTGAATGGTTGACTAGGTCTTTGACTTCGTCCCAAATGACTTCAGAGACCCCCAGTCAAGAATCGGTGGGTTCGTCAGACACAACCCTTAGTTGGCATGGCCCAGGAGCAGGCCCTGTGCGCTCACCTGTCCTCAACCTGCCTCTGTCCATTTCTGTTCCCTCAGCCAGAGAGGTAAGGTATGCTGTGGGCTCAGGTCCACTTTACAGCGAGGACGAGCTACTGGCGGAGGGTCAGCAGCTACTGGAGAACCGTCAGCAGCTACTGGGCAGCCAAGATGTGGAGGAGACATCCGCATCTTCCTCAGTTAGGCAGGCAAGTAGTGATTAGGAGAGTGGCGTGGGACCCACAGACATCAGCGACGTGGGCATCAGGAGGAGGAGGACATCAGCGACATGCAGACACTACTCGATGATTATGAAGCCGATCACACTTGGGAGCCGGGTGAATTAGGGCCTTCATCATCATCAGGAGAAGAGGGTGGCAACTTGCCCATGAGGCAGCGACGGAGCCAGCAGGTCGCTAGCGTTGTCGGGAGTCAGCAGGGTCGCAGCAGTGGGAGGTCGGAAGCCAAACGTGCCTGAGGTAGACCACCCGCTTGGCAGGAGCCTACCGGGCCGGAAAGTTGTGGTGCACCGGTTCAAGGAGGCAGTGGCGGTAGCAGCCAGTAAGTGAGGAGTGTTCACGTACTCGGCAGTGTGGCAGTTTTTCGTTAAGCCGCCGGGTGAGGTGAACCTAGCTATTTGTAGAATCTGTGGGCAGAAGGTGAAGCGTGGCCAGATTGCCAATGTTGGCACCATGACCCTGCGTCAACATATGCAGCGTCATCATAAAGTGGCCTGGGAGAACCGTGGCTCCAGTGCGGTGGTCCAGCCTGCAGCAGCAGCTGCCGCATCCACATCATCAACCAGTAGCACCCAACAGATTTTCAGGCAGTCAAGGCTCCACCACCTCAGCCGAAGGGAGCTGTCTGTCCTTCCCATCAACTGATGCTCTTGCTCCTCCTCCTACTCCTCGTCAGTCATTCCGTCAGCAATCGATCAGCGAAGCCATTGCCAAGAGACAGCAGTATGCGTGTACACATCCAACGGCGCAGAAGCTGAACGTGCTCCTGGCCAAGTTGCTGGTGCTGCAGTCCCTCCCTTTTCAAGTGGTGGACTCTGAAACTTTCAGAGAACTGATGGCTTGTGCCAAGTCGAGGTGGAGAGTTCCAATCTGTCATTTGTTTGCCAAACAGGCAGTACCAGCCCTGCACAAATATGTAGAACAGAAGGTGGGCCAGTCCTTGAGCCTGTCGGTGTCTGCCAAAGTTCACGGCAGCGCCGACGTGTGAATCTCTAATTACTGTCAGGGACAGTATATGTCCTTTATGGCACACTGGGTAAATGTGGTTCCTACACAGCCACACCAGCAACTTGGCCAGGCCATGCCGCTTCCGCCTCCATGTTCTCATGCCGTCGCTCCTGCGACAATGTCTGCTTCCTCACCCTCCACTGTGTCCTCAGCCTCCACTGCAGGGACAATTCACAGTGCCCCACCAGCATACATGTGCAGGGCACGGCGGTGTCACGTGGTTCTACACCTCGTTTGCCTGGGCGAACGGAGTCACACGGGAGGAACTGCTCCGCGTCATTCATCAAGAAATCCAATCCTAGCTTTCCCCGCGACAACTCAAAATGGGAACAATGGTGACCAACAACGGGAAGAACATGGTTTCTGCACTGCGTCAAGGAGGGCTGTGCCATGCGCCCTGCATGGCGCACGTGTTCAATCTGGTTGTCAAGCGGTTCCAAAAGTCTTCTACTCTTCTGCAAGACATCCTTAAAAATGGTCCGGAAACTTTGCATGCACTTCAGCCACTCTTACACCACCAAGCACACCCTCCTTGAGCTGCTGTGGTAGAATGGCGTCCCCCAACATAGGCTGATATGTTACGTTTCCACCCGTTGGAATTCCACCCTCCATATGTTGGACCAACTGTACGAACAGAGAAAGGCCATAAACGATTTCTTAATGATCCAAGCCAACAGAGGTACTCCCCTGTGTAACTTCGATGTCAGCCAGTGGCAGCTCATGCGTGACACCTGTCGGTTGCTCGTGCCCTTTGAGGAGGCCACTTTATTTGTCAGTCGCCAGGACTACGGGATGAACAACGTCATTCCACTCATTCATATCCTGGAAAAGATGCTGTTAAATCTGGCTGGTCAGGGAACAGGAGATGTGGCGACTACATCTCATGGCCACATGAGCCCTGTGGGGGCTGAACTGGAGAAGGAGGAGGACATTGGAGCACAAAGAATGCCTAGAGAAATGGGTAGTTTCTCTGCCCAGATGACAGGAGAGGAGGATCAGGAGCAGCCAGCAGAGCTACGGGGCGATGAGGAAGAGGAGGCAGAGGACCCAGACACACCGTGGCAGTATTCAGTGGAGATGGAGGCAGGGAGTCCCTCCAAGTCACTTGTGCAAATGGCCCGATGCATGCTCACTTGCTTACGTAGTGACAGCCGAATTGTCACCATTCGGCAGAGGGATGACTACTGGCTCTCCACCCTATTAGACCCTCACTACCGGTCCAAAATGGAGGCCTTTTTTACACCCGCCGAGAGGGAGGACAAACTGAACTACTATAGAGACATCCTATGTAGTCAGTTGGCCGCTGCCTATCTGCGCCATCGTCCTTCCTCTCGCACGTCTGACCGGGGGGCCCCTCTGTGCTCACGTTCCACTGCCATGGGGGGTAGGGGTGGCAGTAGCAGTACCAGCTCCATCAGCAGCAGCCTGAGTCTAGAGTCGCTGATGAGCAGCTTTCTTCACCAGCATAGTAAAGAAACTACTCACCAGCAGCATCAGCTAGATCACCCGTCATAGAAGATCCACTGGACTACTGGGCAGCCAAACTAGATTTGTGGCTCTGGAAAAGCTGTCCTGCCCAGCCAGTAGTGTGGCATCAGATGGGGTGTTTAGTGCAGCGGGGGCCATAGTTACACCAAGGAGAACTCGCCTGTCCATCCAAAATGCGGAGAGACTCACCTTTGTCAAAATGAATCAGGAATGGATCAGCCAGGATTTCCAACCATCAACGCCTGATGCGTCAGATTAGATCATTCATGCTGTTTTTTGACTGTTTCTTCTGGCTACCTGCCTCACCAAATATTCTGATGCTGCCACCCACCTGATGCCACACATCTGATGCCAAGTGCTCCTTCTTACACCCACCATCGTTAGCGGCGATGTCGGCGTGCCACTCTGTAGTCTGCTGATGCAGCTGCTACTGCATCCATAATGTTGTCGTACCATTCTTTAGACTGCCGATGATGCTGCTGCTGCTACTACTGCCTCCATAATGGCGTTGTTCCACTCTAGTCTGCTGATGCTGCTGATGCTGCTACTACTACTGCCTCCATAATGTCGTCGTTCCACTCTGTGGCCTTCTGATGCAGCTGCTACTGCAGCTGCTGCTACTGCCTCCATAATGTTGTCGTACCATTCTGTAGTCTGCCGATGATGCTGCTGCCTCCATAATGTCGTCGTCCTACTCTAGTCTGCTGATGCTGCTGCTGCTGCTGCTACTACTGCCTCCATAATGTTGTTGTTCCACTCTGTGGCCTCAAAATTCTACCGACTCTGCCATTTTGAATATGTCATTGTGCCACTCTGTGGCCTCAAAATTATACCAACTCTGCATTTTAATATGTCATTGTGCCACTCTGTGGCCTCAAAATTATACCAACTCTTCCATTTTCAATGTCATGCCTCTCTGTGGCCTCAAAATTCTACCGACTCTGCCATTTTCAATATGTCATTGTGCCACTCTGTGGCCTCAAAATTATACCAACTCTGCCATTTTTAATATGTCATTGTGCCACTCTGTGGCCTCAAAATGATACCAACTCTGCCATTTTCAATGTCGTGCCTCTCTGTGGCCTCAAAATTCTACTGACTCTGCCATTTTCAATATGTCATTGTGCCACTCTGTGGCCTCTAAATGATACCAACTCTGCCATTTTCAATGTCGTTGTGCCACTCTGTGGCCTCAATATTCTACCGACTCTGCCATTTTCAATATATCATTGTGCCACTATGTGGCCTCAAAATAATACCGACTCTGCCATTTTCAATATATCATTGTACCACTATGTGGCCTCAAAATAATACCGACTCTGCCATTTTCAATATATCATTGTGCCACTCTGTGGCCTCAAAATTATACCAACTCTGCCATTTTCAATGTCGTGCCACTCTGTGGCCTCAAAATTCTAATACTACTGCTGCCACTTGCACACTGTGCAGGTCAAACTTGACAATGGTTGACACTTGTTCTACGTCAATTCCTCTGGCACAGACATTAGTGGTGATGAGAAATGTTCCCTTCCCATATCTGTTGTCGTGCTACTCTGGCCTCATAACCTTGTTGCGCCACTCTGGCCTGACTTTTGTACCTAGATATTGTAGTTGACACAAAACTCTTGCAGATATAACATAAAATACACCTTTACTCAACTACAATATCTAGGTACAACATATACAAATACTTTCAATATCATGGTCATATCAGTATCCATACTCCATGTAACTGGCCTATAGTCTATCAATATAGACAAACGATACTCAGCCTTAGAATGTATCGTCCTCCATCTAAGACCTCACAGGAAGCTGGTCTTCCCTGAATGCCCCAGTGGCCAGGTATATTAACACCTGCCTCCCCCAATTCCTTGTACTTGTGATGTAAGCACAGGAAGGGGCGGGTCATGACTATAGAACCACATGGCAAAGTGATGTCACTCACTCAACCATGTGTCCAATTTAAATATGAAAACAGGACTGAATCTTAGCCCTGTAACAATTTTCTTATTCTTTTTATAAATGTGTTGTTTTTCTTTTAGTTTGTATGCATTTATTTATCTTCTTTTTTTATAAATCTATGGGCTTTGGTTTTTAATGTTTTTATTATTTTTTATGCATTTGTTGTTGTTTTCTTCCCATCCTCTTGCCTCTGCCCATTTTCCTTCAATACCAGTAAACCAGAGCCTCCTCTGTACAATCACAACATTGATGTTTTTTTGTCTTTTCAGTTACTTTTTGCTGATAATAAGCATTTTTTTTGTTTTCTGGGAGAGATGCAAATGTTGAAGAATGTGAGTCTCTATTGTAATAAAAGAAGTAGCTGGGCTGATTTGCTGACCCAGTGGTACTGCTGTATATAGACTTTTGGGAAAATGGAATCTCAATCACAGCATAGGCTTTCTTTGCCCCAGGCTAAAGAAGGTTTGGAGGTGATGCTGGGAGACTGGGATGAGGGATGTGTTCAGGGAAAACGCAGTTGGTTGGTTTAAGATGCAGCAATATTGTGCTTCATCAGACAGGAGTCGGGTCCTTGGGGAAATTCTTAGGAACACTTAGCTCAAGATAAAAGACTAGTCGCAAGCCAAGGCTCCCACAAGCCCAGACCACGATGTAATGCTGGAAATCCTGTGTATTAGAAAAATATTGAATAAGACGATCTGGGGTGCAGGCTTAATTAGACATTCAACTTCTGTTCCGTAGAATTTTCATAGATAAAGGTGATTGCGTAATAATAGATGGAAGAATATAAGATCATATAATACAGAAAGTATATAACATGTCCTGCAGGGATCAATAGTGCAAGCCCTAAATAAAGCATCTCTATCATATTTATCATGGTGTAGAAAATGTGACCTGAAATCATGGAGTTGCCTGAATCTACATTTCATAAACGGCAGAAAACTTTTCTAGTTTTAGAAAACTTTTACATTATTCGCATTGTTCTTGTATTGAATTAAAACCAGGCTTATTATGCAGTTGTGTAACTCATGTGAAAAGTGGAGATCAAGATAACAACATTTCAGGTCTAATCTGTCTATCTGGGTTGATTATTCTATGGTGTCTTTCTATCTATCTATCTATCTATCTATCTATCTATCTATCTATGGGGCTCCTGTACAAAGAATGTGCCTGGGACCTCCCCCTCCTTCCCTCAGTGCTTTGTGGCAAGCAGGCTCGGACTGGCCCACAGGGGCACAGGGGAATCCCCCGGTGGGCCCCAGAGCAACATGGGCCCCTAGTCTCCCACCCCTTGCACAAGTGGCACATAACACATTAGATTTACTGCCTTACATACATATATTCAATGTACAGCACCTCAACCAGCCAGGTGCTCATATAAAAAACGTGTAAGATTATTTATTATATTTGAATATATTCATATGGTGGGCCCCCAAAATAAATTTTACTGATGGGCCCTAGGTAAAAATTGTGTGCAAAAATTATAATAGCAAAAACAACATCCCACAATAAAACAAGCCGTAATTAGGCTATGTCATCAGAAAGGTATGAAAGTTATGGCTCTTGGAATATAAGGCGAGGTTCACTCTTCTATCTCTTCTAATTAGTCCCCAACCCCACAACTGTTCGCATCTTGGGGATTTATTGCAAACCCTCAAAATATGCCACTTAATGGAAGACTGTGAGCCTTACACCACCTCCATACTGATTCAAAATGGCTGCCAGTGAATGTTTTTTCCTTTGGGATCAATACAGAAGCACCAGTGCTTGCGCAAGCATCTGTCCCTTGAAGTGAATGGCAGTTGCAAAATGAGACGAGCAAACAGATCCACTTCACCATCTACTACATGATGGTCAAGACTGTAACCAGAACCCCTTACTTCCCCAAAAATATTTTTTCTGA
The DNA here is from genome assembly GCA_900303285.1 of Rhinella marina. Classification (NCBI taxonomy): domain Eukaryota; kingdom Metazoa; phylum Chordata; class Amphibia; order Anura; family Bufonidae; genus Rhinella; species Rhinella marina. The sequence goes on from ONZH01013870.1 coordinate 15,911, forward strand.
GAAAAAACAGAGAAGGTAAACAGAGAAGAGAAGGCAGCACTCGTAGTCTGATTGGCAGAGGTGCTGGGAGTCGGACCCCTGCCAATCGAATATTGATGACCTATCCTGAGGGTACTAGTGTCAGCATCCCTGGTATTCTGTGGCAGTAAAGGGGTTGATGTCAACATACCTGGTAATTTAGGTCAGTGAGGGGTGATTTCCAGTATCCATGGAGATCTTGGATAATAAAGGGATAAAAGTAAGGATCCCTGTGGTCTAGGGCACTATGGGATTAATATTGGTATATCTGGTGCTCTAGGACAATAAAGGGATTCATGTCAGTGTATGTGGTGTTATAGGGAAGTAAAGAGGTTATTGACATTATGACTGGTGGTCTAGCGAGGTGAGAGGGTTGATGTCATCATAATCACTGGTGGTGGTGTAGCCTTCATGTTTCCTCCATCCACTCATCACAGAGATGAGTGCAGGAGGGATAGAGGGAACAGAGCAGCTTTAACTGTATAGCTGCACAGTTCCGTCTTTGAATGAGCAGAGCCATTTAGAAGCACTCTGCCCAAAGTGATGTTGATCAGATTTTTACAAAGAATATTTCTGTATTTTGCTCCATCAATCTTTCCCTTAACCCTGACCAATATTCCTGTCCCAGCTGCTGAAAAACACTCCAACAGCACGATGCTGCTACCACCATGCTTCATTGCAGGGATGGTATGGGGCAGATAATGAGCAGAGCCTGGTTTCCTCCAGCCATAACTCTTAAAATCTTGGTTTCATTAGGCCAGAAATCTTGTTTCTCACAGTCTAAGAGGTGATTTTTTTTGCAAACTCCATGGTCTTTCATGTGTCTTTTACTGAGGAGAGGTTTCTTTCTGGCCACTCTACCATAAACCCCAGATTGGTGGAGTGCTGCACTGACGGTTTACCTACTGAAAATTTCTTCAATCTGCATGCATCATCTTTGGATCTCAACCAGAGTGAACATTAGATTCTTGGTAACCTCTTTTACCAAGGTCCCTGATTGATTAATTAGTTTGTTCAGATAGCCAACTCTAGGAAGACTTCTGGTTGTTCCAAACTTCTTCAATTTAAGAATTATGGAAGTAATTGTGCTCTTAGGAACTTTTAGTGCAGCAGAAATTGTTTATACCCTTCTCCAGATTTGTGGCTCCACATAATCCTGTCTCTGATCTCTACAGGCAGTTCTTTCCTCCTCGTGGCTTGGTTTCTGCTCTAACATGCATTGTCAACTATGAGACCTTATATAGACAGGGATGAGTCTTACCAAATCATGTCCAGTAAACTAAATTTACCAGAGGTGAACTCCAATCAATGTGTAAAAACATCTCAAAGATGATCGAGAGAAATGGGAGACCCCAGAGCTAAATTTCAAGTGCCATAGCAAAGGGTCTGAATACTTATGTCCATGTGAAATGTTAGTTTTTCCCTTGTAATAAATTATCAAAAATTTCTAAAGTTCCATTTTTACTTTCTAATTATGGGGTATTAAGTGCAGATTGATGGGTGGACTTGATCTTTTTTATTTTAGAACAAAATGTGAAAAAGTAAAAGTGTTTGAAGACTTTCTGAATGCATCGTATACAGTGGTTTTTGAGCCCTTCAGAATTTGAATAGTCTCATATTTTTACTCACTTGTTTGATTAACTATGTACTTTATATAAACAACCGACCCAGATAGAAATGCCCGATTGCTGCAAAACTTGGCATAGAGTTATGTGATATGAAAATGATTACAGGTTTGCTCTGCTTAGACACTAGATCTTCTCATAAGAGAGTATAAAAGTTCTTCCTCCACTACCCTTTATAAAGGCTCTTAGAGACTACTTTTGGCTAGTGTACCTCTTGGTGAGAGATCATGGACTGGTATACGTGCCTCTATATGATGCACTCAAAGACATTTTGAGTGCACAGAAGCAGGATAGTCGCTTCCCCGAGTTGCCAACCACCTAGGCCATCTAGCTGTCAGGAGGTGTTGGGTGTAATGGTAACTTGATGGCATGCACATATGCAGCAAACAGGCTTCGAATGACCCTGAAAGACCACTAGTAGAGAGGATGAGCAGAAAATATAGTTTAACTGTCCACCATCCAGAGACAAGTGGCACCTTCATTACACACCTCTGGCTCTGCTCTGACCATTTCCAGTACAGTACAGTTTTCCCCAATAAACTCCAACACCAAAAACACCAGAGTTCTTGCCCACTGTGCCCATGACCACCAGATGAACATCCGTTATATACATATACATATATATATATATATATATATATATATATATACAGTACAGACCAAAAGTTTGGACACACCTTCTCATTCAAAGAGTTTTCTGTATTTTCATGACTATGAAAATTGGAGATTCACACTGAAGGCATCAAAACTATGAATTAACACATGTGGAATTATATACTTAACAAAAAGTGTGAAACAACTGAAAATATGTCTTATATTCTAGGTTCTTCAAAGTAGCCACCTTTTGCTTTGATTACTGCTTTGCACACTCTTTGCATTCTCTTGATGAGCTTCAAGAGGTAGTCACCTGAAATGGTATTCCAACAGTCTTGAAGGAGTTTCCAGAGATGCTTAGCACTTGTTGGCCCTTTTGCCTTCACTCTGCGGTCCAGCTCACCCCAAACCATCTCGATTGGGTTCAGGTCTGGTGACTGTGGAGACCAGGTCATCTTTCGTAGCACCCCATCACTCTCCTTCTTGGTCAAATAGCCCTTACACCGCCTGGAGGTGTGTTTGGGGTCATTGTCCTGTTGATAAATAAATGATGGTTCAACTAAACGCAAACCGGATGGAATAGCATGCCGCTGCAAGATGCTGTGGTAGCCATGCTGGTTCAGTATTTTGAATAAATCCCCAACAGTGTCACCAGCAAAGCACCCCCACACCATCACACCTCCTCCTCCATGCTTCACGGTGGGAACCAGGCATGTAGAGTCCATCCGTTCACCTTTTCTGCGTCGCACAGAGACACGGTGGTTGGAACCAAAGATTTCAAATTTGGACTCATCAGACCAAAGCACAGATTTCCACTGGTCTCATGTCCATTCCTTGAGTTCTTTAGCCCAAACAAGTCTCTTCTGCTTGTTGCCTGTCCTTAGCAGTGGTTCCTAGCAGCTATTTTACCATGAAGGCCTGCTGCACACAGTCTCCTCTTAACAGTTGTTGTAGAGATGTGTCTGCTGCTAGAACTCTGTGTGACATTGACCTGGTCTCTAATCTGAGCTGCTGTTAACCTGCGATTTCTGAGGCTGGTGACTTGGATGAACTTATCCTCCGCAGCAGAGGTGACTCTTGGTCTTCCTTTCCTGGGGCAGTCCTCATGTCAGCCAGTTTCTTTGTAGCGCTTGATGGTTTTTGCGACTGTACTTGGGGACACTTTCAAAGTTTTCCCAATTTTTTCGGACTGACTGACCTTCATTTCTTAAAGTAATGATGGCCACTCGTTTTTCTTTACTTAGCTGCTTTTTTCTTGCCATAATACAAATTCTAACAGTCTATTCAGTAGGACTATCAGCTGTGTATCCACCTGACTTCTGCCCAACACAACTCATGGTCCCAACCCCATTTATAAGGCAAGAAATCCCACTTTTTAAACCTGACAGGGCACACCTGTGAAGTGAAAACCATTTCAGGTGACTACCTCTTGAATCTCATCAAGAGAATGCCAAGAGTGTGCAAAGCAGTAATCAAAGCAAAAGGTGGCTACTTTGAAGAACCTAGAATATAAGACATATTTTCAGTTGTTTCACACTTTTTTGTTAAGTATATAATTCCACATGTGTTAATTCATAGTTTTGATGCCTTCAGTGTGAATATACAATTTTCATAGTCATGAAAATACAGAAAACTCTTTGAATGAGAAGGTGTGTCCAAACGTTTGGTCTGTACTGTATATATATATATATATATATATATATATATATATAGTAAGGTCCAAAAAACATTTGGACAGTGATACACAACCTTCGTGATTTGGGCTCTTCATGCCACCACATTGGATTTGAAATGATGCACTTGAAGGGTTTGAAAGGGGTTGATCATAAATATCCTGTGAAACGTTTAGGCATTGCAACTATTTTTCTAAAAAGCTCCTTCATTTCAAGGGCTCAAAATTAATTGGTCAAAATAACATTACCAGAAATAAAATGTTCATTTTTAATACTTTGTACAGAATCCTTTGTAGGCGATGACTGCCTGAACTCATGGACATCACCAAATGCTGGGTTTCCTCCTTTGTGATGCTTTGCCAGGCCTTCACTGTAGTTGTTGCTTGTTTGTGAGTCTTTCTGCCTTAAAGGGAACCTGTCATCTCCGAAACACCCCCTGAACTAGAGTAAGAGATGTATAGTGTAAGTGATGCTGAATCCGAATATGTAAGTTTTATCTTCATACGCACTTCCATTCTGACGCTGTGCTCCCACAAACCTGCAGTAAAATGCACTCAGTGGACTCTTCTTTGAGTCCTCTCCATTATGTGAGTGAGCACCGGAGTCCAGTGAGTGCATTTTACTGCAGGTTTGTGGGAGCACAGCGTCGGAATGGAAGTGAGTATGAAGATAAAACTTACATATTCGGATTCAGCATCACTTACACTATACAACGTTTACTCTAGTTCAGGGGGTGTTTTGGAGATGACAGGTTCCCTTTAAGTTTTGTCTTAAGTAAGTGAAATGCATGCTCGATCGGATTAAGATCTGATGAGTGACTCGGCCATTGCATAATATTCCACTTTGCCTTAAACTCTTTTAAACCGTCCAATCAACCTTGCTGCAATCTAAGCAGAAAATATACAGTACCTCTGTACACTTCAGACTTTATCTAGCTGCGTGCGTCTTCTGTCACATCATCAGTGAACACTAGTGACCCACCTGCATTAGAAGCCATGTATGCCATGTCATCACACTGCCTCCACCATGTTTTACCGAGGATGTGGTGTGCTTTGGATCATGAGCCATTCCAAGCCTTCTCCATACATTCTGGTACAGGTTGATCTTAGTTTCATCTGTCCAAAGAATGCTATTCCAGAACTGGGCTGGCTTCTTAAGATGCTTTTTTTTTTAGCAAAGTCTAATCTGGCCTTTCCATTTTTGAAGCTGATTAATGGTTTGCACCTTGTGGAGAACCCTCTGTATTTGCTCTCATGAAGTCTTCTCTTTATGTTAGACTTAGATACTGATACACCTACTTCCTGGAGGGCGTTCTTCACTTGGGTGGATTTTGTGAAAGGGTTTTTCTTCACCATGGAAAGAATTCTCCGATCAACCACCACTGTTGTCTTCCATGGACGTCCAAGCCTTTTTAAGTTCCCGAGCTCACCGATGCGCTCTTTTTTTTTTACCCGAATTTACCAAACTGTTCGAACATTTATGCTATCTCTCTGATGGATTTCTTTTTTATTTTCAGGCGTAGTCTATTTCACTTTCATTGAAAGCTTCTTTGACCAAATGTGAGTTCATAGGAACAGCTTCCAAATGCAAATGCCACACCTGGAATCAACTCCAGACCTTTTACTTGCTTAATTAGTGATGGTTTAATGAGGGAGTAGCCCATGCAGCCCAATAAATAGAGATAATTATCCAAATACTGTACCGTTGGTGCCTTGAAAAAGCAGCAGCTTCATATTAAAGAGCTGTAATTCCTAAACCCTTCCTCCAATTAGGCTGTGAATACCCTCCAATTAAAGTTGAGAGTCTGCACAAAATATGGCACACATGTACATCAGGTGTCCGGGAAGGTTTTTGAACAGTTTTCAACTCTCTAGGACGTACCGTTCCTGAGATATTTCCAAAAAAATGCATTAGCCAATAGTAGCCTGGTCACATGACCCTTATCAGCCAATAGAAGCTCACAGGCACACATCAGGTTTCTATGACAACCTAACCAGTTCACTGCTTTAGGTCTGCATTAAAGAGGCAGAGCACTGTGGATGACAATGGTAAATGGGTATTCCCGGGTACCATAACTATAACTTATGTTTTAGACTAACTCATCATCAATCATTACCTCATATAATGTAAATTTTACATATTTACTGTTCAGTAGTAATAAAAGATGTTTTCTTCCACTGCTACCCACCTTCCTCCTAAATCAGGCATCGACCTGTAATTCCGGCCACCGTCAAAAGAAGGACTTAAAAGCACCATCCCCAGATCCCACTAAGTCACGCCCCTGACTCAGTCAGGCCACGCCCCTTCCATGCTACATTTGACCGGTATTAAAAATATTGGTAAAAATCACCTTCTATCAGCTGCAGCGGTGGGGGGACGGTGACTTTCTCCCTGCAGCTCATTGCTCAGACTGCACAGTGCTTCTGCTGAGAGTGCTGCTGCTGTGTCCATCCAGGCCCTGCGCATGACAGAGGACAGGGAGTCTGAAAGCCAGACCGTCCAGCCTAAAACAAGACCTCTGGCCACCCTAGGGGCAGGCTGATGTTAGGGTGGCCAGATGTCCGGCTTTAGGCTGGACAGTCCAGTTTTCTGGCTACCTGTTCTCCGTCCGACACAGTGCCTGGACAGACACAGGGATGTCCACCCTTTCAGTAGCTCACACTCAGACAGCTTCTCCTCCATGTCTTCATGGAGCCAGGGGGGGCATGGCCTCATGTTTAGTGATGTGTCTTCATGGGAACTCGGGGCGCTGTTTCACGCTTGGGGGAATGGCCGGTGAGGTCTGGCTTTCTGGGGTGAAGACAGTGACCACTCTAGCTGCTGTGGAGGTCACAGTTAAAGGGGCAGGCTGCTGTAGAGGTCACTGTTGAAGGGGCAGGCTGCTGTAGAGATCACTGTTAAAGGGGCGGGCTGCTCTAGAGGTCACTGTTTAAGGGGCGGGCAGCTGTAGAGGTCACTGTTAAAGGGGTGGGCCGCTGTAGAGGTCACTGTTAAAGGGGCAGGCTGCTGTAGAGGTCACTGTTGAAGGGGCAGGCTGCTGTAGAGATCACTGTTAAAGGGGCAGGCAGCTGTAGAGGTCACCGTTTAAGGGACGGGCAGCTGTAGAGGTCACTGTTAAAGGGGCGGACTGCTGTAGAGGTCACTGTTAAAGGGGCGGGCCACTGTAGAGGTCACTGTTAAAGGGGCGGGCCGCTGTAGAGGTCTCTGTTAAAGGGGCGGGTCGCTGTAGAGGGCACTCTCGATATCTTTTAATGACACACACACACAAACAGTAAAAGAAATAAATTAAATATAGTCCTTCAGCTAGTATATATATATATATATATATATATATATATATATACAGTATATGTAGGATCATCTTTTTTTTTCTTTGAACTTTGTACATCTTAGGAGACATCATTGACCTCTTTCTCTTGTAGCTTTATCTATGCTTTGTTGGGTATCTTCAAGCACTAGATTTGTACCTTATATATGGTCTGACCAACTGTTGCCCAGAGATTTTTGGATGCCAACAGGTAGTGCCACTTTTTCATAGGGCGATCCATTGTGGTCAGGAGGCTCCTGCACAGGGATGCCCTTGTCAGGGCGCTCACATTGTCCTATATAGGGTAAGAGAGTAGGGCCTATAAGGTCAGATACTTAGGGTCAATGTCATTGAGTTATCCTATACATCCTATCTCTTCTATTTGGTCGCTATTCACACTGGATTAAAGTAGTTGCAAGTATTTTCCCATTCATTATGATATATAGATGGATAGACAGATAGATGGATAGATATGAGAGAGATAGATAGATAGATAGATAGATAGATAGATAGATAGATAGATAGATAGATGAGAAAAAGAGATAGATAGATTAAAAAAAGATGGGGTAGCACTCCAAGAGAGGTGAGATATAGTGACCTAGATTATCCACCCATACCAAGCTTATACATCCTATCTCTTCTACTTGGTCGCTATTCACACTGGATTAAAGTAGATGCAAGTATTTTCCCATTCATTATGAGTGGTCCTAACGCATTTCACATTATCAGGAGCAATCATATGATATGTGCAACCCATGCAGCCCTTTAGGTGAAAGGGGGTACCACCACCCTAAAATAAGCTTGCGAAATTGGGGCTGATTGGGGTAAGAGGCATCACTTGGTCAGAGCCTAGAGCTGATGGAGAAAAGGAGTAGCAACAATGTCCAAGCAGTACCTCTGGGTCAATCAGTTTGGGAGTTACTATAATTATCATACAGTGCACGCTATTGAAATCTAAGGTACTGTTCAGAAGGTTCAATAGCCCCAGGGGAACACCCCCTTTTATTAAAGGGGTTCTCTGGGAATTTCATATTGAAAGCCTATCCTCAAGATCAGCTGTTTGGAGAAGCTGGCATAGATGCTGTCCATTGGAAAGTGGCTGTGCATGAAACGGCAAGTGGCATGAGCTGCGCATAGACCACATGACCAATCACCGTTATGTCACATGACCTAGGAAGAGCCTAAGTGCTCACCTAGTGAAGCCGCCCCTTAAAACATCTGATCAGCCAGGGTGCTGGGCGTCGGTCCCCGGCGATTTGATATGAATGCCCTATCCAAAGGCTACACTATCAATATCAAAATCTCGGAGAACCCCTTTAAGTAGGTCTGTCTTCTAGCAGGGTGCCTTTAAAGGGGTTGTCTCATGATGGATAATAGGGGCATATCGCTAGGATATCCCCCCATTGTCTTATAGGTGTGGGTCCCTCCGCTGGGGACGGAGCCCCGCAAGGTGGTGGCTGGAGGACCATCCACCACCACCACCAAGCCGCCTCCCCATAGAAATGAATGGGAGCGTACAGCGCATGTGTGGCCACCGCTCCCGTTCATTTCTATGGAGCCGACGGAAAAAGCCCAGCCAGTACTTGGCTATTTTATCTGGCCTCATAGAAAATGAATGGAGGGAGGCTGCGCATGAGTAGTGCCAGCTCCATTCTGGTGGGACCCACATCTATAAGACAATGGGGGCATATCCTAGCGATATATGCCCCCATTGTCCATCATGAGACAACCCCTTTAAGGCTGATCTATGGAGAGAAAATTCAACAGAACACTGCCCCCTAATAGGCAAATCACCCTGGACATGGTACAAGCATACAAGGTATAAAACTGCTTGCTTCCAGAAAATACTGCCACCCCTGCCCCTGAATTGTGCTGCAGTACCTGACACAACCTGTGGACAAGGGTGGCGCTGTTTACCGAAGACAGCAGCTATGTTTTTCTAATCCTGCACAGTCACCTTATTAATAGAGGTTTCTGACCTTACGTAAAATCCCTAGCCCCAATTTTTTTTTAACTTTTTCAGTCCTATAACTGTAGAGCCGTCAGGGCATGATAGGAGTTGTAGTTGGCCACAGCTTGAGTTGAAGCCAGACTCCGGTGCAATGTATTGTGGAGGGACTGAACAACTGCTCCTCTCCAATACAAGCGCAACGGTAACGCAGATTAGCAATTCATTATCCCGAAAATATGATTGGAGATAATCCCTTCATCTACTATGCAAATGCCTGGGACAGAATGGCGAAGAAGAGGGAAATAATCTGCGCTAAACTATCTCTGATAATTACTCAGCTTCTCCCATTCACCCGGTGACACACAACTTAGACTGTATTACCACAAATGTACAAGTATTTAGTGACTAATCCCTCTAAGTATTTTAATGCCTAATGAAGATTTCTTGGAGGGAGAAGGCATCTGCTCTTTCCGTTACAGCTTGCCTGCAGGCGGGGATTCAGCAGATTGGACTATATTAATTAATATTTCAGCCCTTTGTATTTGGCGCACAGAGCTGCTGGTGCTGAGAGGACGGCTCTGCTCCACACCGGCCACATCTCCGACACAGGGCACCCAGCACCCTCCAGAGAAAGTTCTGTGTGACAGCCTCATGGGGGTTATAGAGAAAACTTTATTCATTGTATACATCATGTGAGAAGACTGGAGTATGGATACATGGATAGATAGATAGATAGATAGATAGATAGATAGACAGACAGACAGATAGACAGACAAATAGATAGATATGAGATGGATAGATAGATAGATAGATAGATAGATAGATAGAAAGATATGAGATAGATAGATAGATAGATAGATAGATAGATAGATAGATAGATAGATAAATAGATAGATAGATATGAGACAAATAGAGGAAGATAGATGATAGATAATGGATAGATAGATAGATAGACATGAGATAGACGATAGATAGATAGATAGATAGATAGATAGATAGATAGATAGATAGATATGAGAGAGATTGATAGATAATGGATAAATAGATAGACAGATAGATAGATAGACAGACAAATAGATAGATATGAGATGGATAGATAGATAGAAAGATATGAGATAGATAGATAGATAGATAGATAGATAGATAGATAGATATGAGATAGATAGATAGATAGATAGATAGATAGATAGATAGATAGATAGATAGATAGATAGATATGAGACAAATAGAGGAAGATAGATGATAGATAATGGATAGATAGATAGATAGACAGATAGACATGAGATAGACGATAGATAGATAGATAGATAGATAGATAGATAGATAGATAGATAGATAGATATGAGAGAGATTGATAGATAATGGATAGATAGATAGATAGATAGATAGATAGATAGAAGACAAATAGAGAAAGAAAGATTGGATAGATAGATAATAGATAGATAGATAGATAGATAGATAGATAGATAGATAGATAGATAGAAGACAAATAGAGAAAGAAAGATTGGATAGATAGATAGATAGATAGATAGATAGATAGATAGATAGATAGATAGGAAATAGAGATAGATAGATTAAAAAAAAAGATAGAAAATAGGGGTAGCACTCCAAGAGAGGTGAGATATAGTGACCCAGATTATCCACCCATACCAAGCTTGAAAAAGGCCTCCTTGTGTTTGGGCTGAAGCCTTATTATGGGTGAATAAACAAGGTCACAGTTTCTCACCTCTCTTGGAGCGGTGCCTTATTTTCTAGTTTTTATTGTGGAGACCTTTAAACCATGTTCTTTGGAGGAATTTGCAGCCAGGCACTTGGTGCTGCTTATGCTTCTTTCACACTGGCGTTAGGAATGTCCGGCAGGCTGTTCCGGCGGGGGAACGGTCTGCCGGATCCATACTAACGTTTGCACGAGTTTGCTGTTGGAAGTCCACCCCGGCCCTGATCACTAGCCTGCCAGACAATCCTAACACCAGTGTGAATGAGGCCTAACTGTGTCATATTTTAGGTAAACAGATTAGATAGATAGATAGATAGATAGATAGATAGATAGATAGATAGATAGATAGATATAGACAGACATACAGATACATTTGATTATACACTTGATTATGAGCTTCATCAGTGGTGTAACTAGAAATGACTGAGCCCCACAGCAATTTGATTGCAACCCCCACTCCTGTGTCTAGTCAAGATTTCTCTCTCAGTGTATATGTAATTTTATAATACTGTAGTGGAGGCCCTGACAATAAAATCTTTTAGTCTTCCTCCTGGGCGGGCCCCTTCCTCTTCTCCCTCTATAGCTACACCCCTGAGCTTCATATAGATTTATGACTTCTCATTGTTATTGTGGACTTGGCTTTTCCATACATCAAATACTAATGAAAAGGTTTTCCTGGTGCAGATGATACTGAGCAAGCAATCATTTTCATTCCAAAGGCCTACAACTAGTCTGTGCTGGAAGTTGTGGTTCGGCTGAGTCAGCCCGGGACTGCACTGTGTGCACTTATTTATACAGAGCTGGCTAATATCATCTAGAGGATTCCCTGCATTATTTATTACAGTGTCGGAAGTATTAATTATGAATTAGATTTTTTTATTACAAGTATTCACAAAGTGTGTACCTATCCATACAAATACTGAGATAGATAGATAGATAGATAGATAGATAGACAGATAGATAGATATGAGATAGATAGATAGATAGATAGATAGATAGATAGCGGTGGATAGATAGATAGATAGATAGATAGATAGATAGATAGATAGATAGATAGATAGATATGAAATAGATAGATAGATAGATAGATAGATAGATAGATAGATAGATAGATAATTAGATAGTTTTGGATGAAAAGCCTAACAATAATAATACAACACACAACACACCTTAAATGCAGTAAAACACTGCAGATAAAGTAAAACTCATATCACACACTGCATATACACTAAATACATATCACACACTGCATATACAGTAAATACATATAACACACTGCAGATACAGTAAAACCCATATCACACACTGCAGATAAAGTAAAACTATCACACACTGCATATACATTAAATACATATCATACACTGCAGATACAGTAAAACTTATATCACACACTGCAGATACAGTAAAATACATATAACACACAGCATATACAGTAAATACATATCACACTGCAGATAAATTAAAACCCATATCACACACTGCAGATACAGTAAATACATATCACACACTGCAGATACAGTAAATACATATAACATACTGCAGATACAGTAAAACCCTTACCATACACTGCAGATACAGTAAAACATATACAGTAACTCACTCCAGAATCAGTAAACACTTATGGATATAGTAATACACTGTAGATATAGTAATACAGATATAGCACTCTGTAGATACAGTAAAGACATATAACGCTCTGCAGTTACAGTAAAATACATATAATGCACTGCAGATACATAAATACATATAACCTACTGCAGATACTGTAAATACATATTCAACACTTCAGATAAAGTAAATACATATACTGCAGATATAGTAAATACATATCACAAATTGTGTATACCACTGCAGATGCAGTATATACATAAAACACACTGCAGATATAGTAACGTACATAAAACACACTGCAGATACAGTAAATACGTATAACACTGCATATGCAGTAAATGCATTTATTACACTGCAGATACAGTAAAACACATAACACACTGCAGATAAATACATATAACATACTGCAGATACAGTAAAACCCATATCATACACTGCATATACAGTAAAACTCATATCACACACTGCATATACAGTAAATACATATAACACACTGCATATACAGCAAATATATAATACCCTGCAAATTAAGTAAATACATATAACACTGCAGATACAGTCAATACATATAACACACTGCAGATACAGTAAATACATATCACAGATAACATATACAGTAAATACATATAACTCACAGCAGATAGAGTAAAACCCGTATCCCACACTGCATATGCAGTAAATATATATAACACACTGCATATACAGTAAATACATATTACACACTGCAGATACAGTAGAACTCATATAACACACTGCAGATACAGTAAAACACATATACAGTAACTCACTCCAGAATCAGTAAACACTTATAGATATAACTAGAGGCGTAACTATAGGGGGTGCAGAGGTAGCAGTCGCTACCGGGCCCAGGAGTCTTAGGGGGCCCAAAGACCCTTGTGTCACATGAGAAGACACTGGTATTATACAAAGTGCATGCTGGTCAAGTTACACCTCTTCCTGGAGGGAAGGGGTTAGGTCAAGAATTTGGCATTGGGGGGTCAATTTTTGCCTCAGGCAACACAAAGGCTGTGTGCTCCCCTGCCCCTGGTCACAGAGCACTGAGGGAAGGGGGCCCCAAGCTGAACTCTTGCACCAGGGCCCATGAGCCTTTAGCTACGCCCCTGGATATAGTAAAACACTGTAGATATAGTAAAACAGATATAGCACTTTGCAGATACAGTAAACACATATAACTACTCTGAAGATACAGTAAAATACATATAATACACTGCAGATACAGTGAATACGCATTAAACACTGCAGATACTGAAAAATACATATAAACACACTGTGTATACCACTGCAGATACAGTAAATATATAAAACATACTACAGATATAGTAAATATATAACACACTGCAGATACAATAACATACATAAAACACAATGCATATATAGTAAATACATATAACACTGCAGATACAGTAAAACCCATCACACTGTAGATATAGTAAAACAGATATAGCGCTCTGCAGATACAGTAGACACATATAACACTCTGCAGATACAGCATAACACAGTGCAGTTACAGTAAATATATATAACACACTGCATATACAGTTAATACATATAACACACTGCAGATACAGTAAATGTATATAACACTGCAGATACAGTAAATGTATATAACGCACTGCAGATACAGTAAATATATAACACACTGCATATACAGTTAATACATATAACACACTGCATATACAGTAAATATATATAACACTGCAGATACAGTAAATATATATAACACTGCAGATACAGTAACTATATATAACACTGCAGATACAGTAAATGTATATAACGCACTGCAGATACAGTAAATATATATAACACTGCAGATACAGTAAAGATATATAACACACTGCAGATACAGTAAATGTATATAACGCACTGCAGATACAGTAAATATATATAACACACTGCAGATACAGTAAATACATATAACACTGCAGATACAGTAAATGTATATAACGCACTGCAGATACAGTAAAGATATATAACACACTGCAGATACAGTAAATGTATATAACGCACTGCAGATACAGTAAAAGATATATAACACACTGCAGATACAGTAAATGTATATAACGCACTGCAGATACAGTAAATATATATAACACTGCAGATACAGTAAATATATATAACACACTGCAGATACAGTAAATGTATATAACGCACTGCAGATACAGTAAATATATATAACACACTGCAGATACAGTAAATACATATAACACTGCAGATACAGTAAATGTATATAATGCACTGCAGATACAGTAAATATATATAACACACTGCAGATGCAGTAAATATATATAACACTGCAGATACAGTAAATACATATAACACTGCAGATACAGTAAATGTATATAATGCACTGCAGATACAGTAAATATATATAACACACTGCATATACAGTTAATACATATAACACACTGCAGATACAGTAAATATATATAACACACTGCAGATACAGTAAATATATATAACACTGCAGATACAGTAAATGTATATAACGCACTGCAGATACAGTAAATACATATAAGATACTGCAGATACAGTTGAATACAAGGTTCTGGTGTAGGATACTCTGCTGGAGTCAGCCTGTTCTCTCCATATTATTATAGCTGATTGCAGATTTTTCTGTCAGGGCTGATGCACAGGACCGTATTTATTTTTTGCGGTCGGCAAAAAACGGATCCACAGGAAATATGAATGACTTCCGTGTGCATTCTGTATTTTGCAGAGCGGAACAGCTAGCCCGTAATAGAACAGCCCTGCCCTTGTCCGTAATGCGGATAATAATAGCACATGTTCTATTTTATTTCCGGACATACAGAAATGGAATGCACACGGACTAATTTCTGGTTTTGTTTTGTTTTTTTGCAGACCTATTGAAATGATTGGTTCCACATACGGTGCGCAAAAAGAATGGAACGGACATGGAAATAAAATACGTTTGTGTGAATGAGCCCTTAAAGAATTAAAAACACAGAAGGTTCAAAGGTTGTATAACTTCATGTGACCTGATTTATATAAGGCTGTGGGGTACACGGTATGATATCTATTATAGCATAAGTTGTATCATTTATTACAAAAGATAGTTCAGGGAAGAAAAAGAAAATATTTAATGACAAAAATAGTACAAAACTTATGCCCGAGGCATAATGAGCTCCTCATATCAATTCATTTGTATCAGGTATAACATAAGGCAGAGCTAAAAGATGAGAAAAAGACTGGTCATGACATAAAATGTCAATAGGCATAATATAACCAAAAACCAAAATGTGGCATGAGAGAGAGGAATCAGGACAAACCAATAAATACATGACTATTATAAAGTGGCATGATACATCAGTATGATCCTTTATATAAAAAGAGACTAATAAATATAGAACAGATGGGCTGGGGGCAAATGCCTGAAACTTAAGATATAAAAACATAAGAGAAGAAGGTAAAAGAGTAAATCATGACAAGACGCACTGATGCCGCATGATGTGATTTATAGCATAAGATTATGACAAAAAAAAGCATAAAAGCCATCACAAATGACAGAAATACGTTGTACATTTCGTTCTTTCAAAAATAAAGGTAGAAATTGCTGAAGTGAGATTTCTCAGTGAGGACAGATGTTCATTTCTGTCCCGGTATTACATAACAGGTGAGATGAATGTGATTGTTCCTCCTGTGGAGCTAGAGGGGAGCCTTGTGCATGTGGACTGTATGACAGACATACTGATATTATTATTATAACTTGTTGAAAACACACCCTAGTGTTCACAACTCCGAGTGACCACCCCTGCACCTCGGTGGACATTGGGAGGGGAGACACACAAGCCCTACTTAAGAAGTACCCAGATGTTGATTTTAAAGAGCTTCATCCTCCTCAAGAAACATCTCCAATCCACATCTGCTCCACATTCCATTTTGTACATTGTCATTTGGTGTTGCACACAAGCCTCAGCTCCTTCTTCTTCTCCTCCTCCTCTTCCCATTCATGGTGTGGCAGCTCTCTAGGAGGCCCTCCCTTCCTTCCTCCTCCACCTCCTCCTTGTGTTTTATTTGATTAAGTGAAATGGAGCACATTGGCTTGATGAGGCTGC